>JAPDNY010001179.1:0-18333 GCA_029375565.1 Gekko gecko | reverse complement strand
TGGTTTTCACCACTAATTCTTTCCTTAATAACAGTTTCCACCAACTTACCCAGTATTGATGTCAGACTGACTGGCCTGTAATTTCCCGGATCTCCCCTGGAGCCCTTTTTAAAGATGGGAGTGACATTAGCTACCTTCCAGATCCACTAGTTCACATTTGAGTTCTTTCAGAACTCTCAGATGAATGCCATCCGGGCCTGGTGATTTATTATTTTTTAAATTGTCCATCAGTCGGAGGACTTCCTCTCTTGTCACCTCAATCTGATTCAGGTCTTTCAAACCCCCTCTCGAAATCAGTGGTTCTGGAGTGGGCAAGCACTTCTCATTTTCCGCAGTGAAGACAGAGGCAAAGAATGCATTCAGCTTCTCAGCCATTTCCCTGTCATCCTTCACTACTCCTTTTACCCCTTGGTCATCCAAGGGCCCCACTGCCTCCCTGGCTGGTTTCCTATTTCTAATGTATTTGAAGAAAGTTTTATTGTTGGCCTTTATGTTTTTTGTGATATGCTCCTCATATTCCCTTTTTGCCTGCCTGATCACAGACTTGCATTTTATTTGCCATAGTCTGTGTTCCCTTTTATCAACCTCACTAAGACTAGCTTTCCACCGCTTAAAGGAATCCTTCTTACCTTTTACAGCTCCCATTACTTTATTTGTTAAACATGCAGGCTTTTTTCTATACCTATTTGTGCCTTTCCTAACCTGCGGTATATATTTTTTCTGAGCTTCTAGGATTGTCTTTTTAAATAGTCTCCAAGCTTCCCCAATGGTTTTGCCCTTTCCACTTTTCCTTTCAATTTCATCCTCAAATGTCCCCTTTTTAAGGTTAAAAGTGGTTGCGTCAGTCTTTTTGGGCAACTCCCTATTTATACAAATGTTAAACTCAATAACATTATGGTCCCTGTTCCCAAGTGGTGCAATCAACATCTGCTGGTGGTCCCCAGCCCAAAAGATATTCACTTAGTCTCAACAACAGCCAGATTGTTTTGGGGTCTGACTCCAGCCTAGTGGAACATTCTCCCAAGTGAGATCAGGGCCCTGTGGGACTTGCTTCAATTCCTCAGGGCCTGTGAACCAGAAATGTTCTGCTAGGCCTTTGGATGAGGCAGCAGGTGTCCAATTGTACCAGCCTCCCCTTTGCCTGTTTGCTCAGATGCTGCAGGCTGAAATCTGAATTTTCATCATGGAATGCTGTGATTTGCTGGTTATCATTATAGAATTTTATTATTGAATTAAGTTTTATAAATTGACTGTTTTATTCAATGTTGTAACTGCCTGAGCCCTGTATCCCAGAGAAGGGTGGGATATAAATCAAATCAAATAAATAAAAAATAGATGACTCAGTGCCTGAACTGGGAGTTCTAATTTCTGTTCCACATGTATGATCACTAAAACAGATTAATGTTCAATTACCATGCATGTAAAGTGTGGAGGAGAGAGGAAGCATCCTCTTACTACTTTGTTAGATCATGGGAGAAATATTAATTCCCCTTCTTCTGTCCATAATGTCAACAAAAGTTTGTTACTGTATGACTATTAAGTAAGTTCTGTTGCCCAGGTGGATATGGATGAACAGGCGAGACCAAGATTTGAAACTAAATGGGAGGAACATAGAAAAATTAGGTGGAAGGCAGTGTTCCCTCTAAGCTGCATTAGTGTAAGCTAGCTCACGTTTTTTTAGCCTCCGGCTCACAGATTTTTGTCTTAGCTCAGGAAGGATGGCTCCAGAGCAAACTAATTTATGCAGTCACCAAATTGCTCACTCATCCCCCATTTCCCCCACCCTCAGTGGCCTGGAACCAACCACTGGGTTTCCCAGGGTTTTGGTTCATGCGCAGGGAAGAAGTATGCTTGGGGTTAATTTTGCAGGCACATCTGGTGCACCCATCATTGCCCAGTTAGTCTCTGGAATTCAGAGAGGACTTGGATCCCTGACCATCTTCTGCTATCTCAAGGGGCCCATTTTACCCCTCGATCTACTGAAGAGGTGGGAGTAATGAGCTTGCAGCTAACCAGGGTGAAAATGGAGGAAAATTCACAAATGTAACTGAAAACAAATCATAACATACCTTTGTTCCCATTCTTTGGTAGTAACGATGGTGAGGCATTCATACTGAATCCGTAGCTAAGAATTCATACTGAAACTGGATCTGGATAAGATGGAGGTGATGCTTGTTGGGAAAGTTCCGACAAATACCCACTTTTGACAGGTTCTAGCTGGCCTTCACTGCCCACTTTTGACAGGTTCTAGCTGGCCTTCACTGCCCACTTTTGACAGGTTCTAGCTGGCCTTCACTGACTCCACAAACAGTATGGGGGTTATTCTGAACCCAGAATTATTATGGGGAAAGCTGCAACTAGCTGTAAAAAACTGCCTTCTATTTTCATTTATCTCAGAGGATTGCTTGACCCTGCCTTGACCTGGCTACATTAATCCATGCTATGCTATCTAGTCTAGACTACTGTAATACATTCTACATGGGTCTGGCTCTGAAAACTATTGAGAAAGTCATGGTTCATGGTTTGTGGGGACTCATGAACAACAGTTTGTGAACCTCCAGGAACTTTTCCACTTACCAAAGCAGTTCAGGTTCATGAGGTTCCATGGAGGAGAGGAGCCGAAGGCGTTGCAGCAATCCATTTCACACACACACACACACACACACCCAGCAGAAGCCTCAGTGCCTCTCACAAGTGAGCTCACTCGTGTTGCATCACCACCACAGCATGACTTGCAAGCCAACTCAGAAGGCATTTAGATGTCTTCTGAGCTTGCTCATGTTGTGCCACCATCGCAGCACCACTCACCATTGAACTCAGAGCCTTCTGATCTCACCACTGCGGTCAGGGCTTTTGTGTAGCAGGAACTCCTTTGCATATTAGGCCACACACCCCTAATGTAGCCAATCCTCTAAGAGCTTACAGAGCACTTCTTACAGGGGCTATTGTAAGCTCTTGGAGGATTGGCTATATCAGGGGTGTGTCGCCTAATATGCAAAGGGGTTCCTGCTACACAAAAAGCCCTGACTGCGGTGGTGTGGCTTTAAAGGGTTCCCAGCTGTTGCCTTGAGTGTCAGCATGTCCGGCTCACAAAGCCTCTTATGAACGGAACGAACTGCTGCAAACCCCATGGCAGTTCATGGGTGGTTTGTGAACAGTGCAATTGCACTGATCACAGTTTGCAGATGCACAAACTGTCCTGGTTCATCATGAGATTTGGTTTGTGATTTGGTTCATGCCCATTCTTACTCAAGAAGCTGAGCCAGTGACCATGAGTTCCTTCCAAAGTAAGGAGGAAGGGGAGGAGGAGGAGGAGGAGGGGGAACCAGGTATCAGCACAGTATGTTTCCTACATAAAAGAGAATAAATCAGCTCTACTCTGGAATTATTCCAGTTTTTGCTTGTATAGTACACATCAACTACCTTTTCTGACAATAAGGAAAAAAAATAACAAAGAACCTTGCGCTCTTTAATTGCTGACACTTTTGGTTCAGGGATTGGGTGATTTACAAATTTAAAGTATAAACAAACAATGCCTTAGCTATGCTCCTAGATCTTTGTCGTTGTGAAAGAAATCTAGTGTGAATAAACATATTTTCTCCCACAGCAACAAGCTACTCAGTGAAGACAAACAACCAGAAACATTAACGTGTTTCCCAGAATAAGCTGAAAATAAGAAAAAAAATAGAAACCTATTTTACAGAACACGGAGCTGAAATGTTGCCTTTCTGATGTTATGGGGGGGGGGGAGTTCCCTCAGTTATATTACACAACTATATTGTAAATTCCACCTCAATCCACTTCAATTTGTGGCTTGATGAAACAGACCTAGGGTCCCCAACATGGTGTCTGTAGCCACCATGGCCCCTGACATATCTCCTGATGCCCCCCAAGTGCTCTTAGAAAGTGGGCAAGGCCAGGTAGGCTTTTGTCCAGCAAGGCTGTGCAGATTTTTAAAAATATTGCTATGGCGGCAGCGGCTACCCCAGCACACATCACTGTGCAACTGAAGGGAAGCGACAACAGCCATTTTGAGGCAGGCTCTGCCTCCTGCAGCAGCTATTTTGTAGCCACCATTTTGTGGATATGCGAACCATGCTGTGTCAGAATTCCAAAGGTGCCTGCAGGCCCAAAATGCTTGAGGACCTCTGAAATAGAGAGTGGCATTTCCCCCAAAAACAGGCAGGTCCCTCCTGAGAGCAGGCAAGGAATGGCAGGGTGGATGCAGCACAGGGAACAGGCAGGTCTTTCCCTCCAGGCCCCATCCACAGGCCACCCCACAGGTGAGACTGGCAGCATCCAGTCACTTGGTTGTGAAAGGGCTTCAAAGGGTGAGACCCATCATGGAATTTTAGAGTATACCAAAGGTAGAATTTCCCCCCCAAGTTGTTAATAAGAATTTTCTTATAAATGATTTTTAAAGTATTTCTGTCCAGCTGCTTTCCCATACCAAACAAAAGCATGCCACCTTATCTTTAAATCATGTTCTTCTAGGACTAAAAGTCTTTGGTTTTCAAGCAGAATCCAATCTCTCATTCAAACCAAGCAAGACGCTTTATCATATGTCTTCCAGTTTGGTAAAGCAAAACCCGCATTTTCTTTAAAGTCTTGTAGCACTTTCAACTTAATTCTTGGCTTTTTCCCTTGTGAAATAAAATTAGATATTAGCTTATTCATATCTTTAAAAAAAGAGTGGTTAATACAAACAGCAATAGTCTGGTATAAAAAAAATATGTGGCATTGTGTTCATTTTAACAGCTGTAATCCTTCTCATTGAGGATAAATGAAGACCCTTCCATCTTTCTAGATCTTTCTTAGCTTCTTGGAGGCATTTCAGATAGTTATCCTCCATCAAAGAACTACACTTTGGAGTTAAGTATGTTCCCAAATACTTCTTTTCTCCAGCTGAAATCCTGTTAAATTAATTAGCTCTGTGTTTTTTTATTAGAAGACATATTCTTTGTTATAACCTTTGTCTTTTTTTTTTTGTTTGTTTATTTTCCATACAAGACAAACACAAAATAAACAAACATACATAAAACAAAAGGGGGCTTCCATTTACAACATTAATTTGTCTGTTAAATTACCTCATACATTACCAAACTGTATTTTCTATTTTTTCCCACCTTGTATTTTAAAATATATTATTGCTAATAACTAAAAAAGGAGTTATAGTTCCTATTTCCTTGTCTTTCGGTTGTATGTCCACATAATTTATTTGTTGGTTTCTTCCATCCATTTGTAAAATCTTAACCATATATTCTCAAAAGTTTTCTTCATTTTGTCCTTTCAAAATTAATGTTAGTTGTAACCTTTGTATTTCTCCATACGTTTTAATATTGTTTAGCAAATGTTATATAGAGTCTGCTGGGTCTTCCAAGATAAATACGAAGTCATCTGCAAACGCTTGTAATTTATACTAATGGCCCTTAACTGGGGCTCCTTTGATTGCAGGGTCTTTTTTAATAGCTCTTGTCAGAACTCCCAAAGTTAAAATAAATAAAAGTGGTGACAAAGGGCATCCTTGTCTTGTTCCCTTCTGAATCCAAATAATATCTGTCAAATCACCATTTACAGCTATCCTCGCTTTCTGTTTAGTATAAATGGTTTCAACTACTCTTATAAAATCAGACCCAGATTTCATTTCCTTCATTTGTTCAATAAGAAATTGCCAACTAACATTATCAAAGGCTTTCTCAGCATCCAAAAATACCAAAGCCATCTGTTTCTCAGGATGAGCTTCATAGTATTCTAGTATATTTAAAACCATTCTAACATTGTTCCTTAATTGACTTTTCAGTAGAAAGCCTGTTTGGTCTTGATGTATAAGTTCTGATAATACTTTTTTCAATCTCGTAGCTAAAACTGAGGCCACAATTTTATAATTGCAGTTAAGCAAGGGTATAGGTTGACAATTCTTGACTTCTTTTGGATCCATTTTTTCTTTATGTATCAATGAGGTTAGTTGCTTCCATCCAAGATTCAGGCAGAACTTCCTCTTCTATAACTGTCATAATCATTTTATTGTATGGTAAAAAAGATAATATCTTCTAGTACTTTATAATATTCTGCAGGTATACCATCTGAGCCCAGAGCTTTCTCCATATTTTGCTTTTGTATGGCTTCCATGATTTCCATTATTGTGATGGGGTCATTGAGATATTTCCGGTTCTCTTCAGATAATATAGGGAGATCCTGTTTTTGTAAATACTGCTTTTGATTTCCCTTTGATATTTGCTCTACCCTATATAACTGGGTATAAAAGGATTGCACAGTTTTCTTTAGTTCTTCTTTCTGAAATTTCTCCTTTTTATCCCCATCATATAAAGAATGAATCAATCTCTTTTCGCTTTCCTTTCTCAGTTTATAAGCTAGCCATCACCCTGATTTGTTTGCATGCTCAAAATAGTTCTGTTTAGCAAATTTTACATTTTTAGCCATTTCTTCTGAGAGCAACAGGTTAAGCTGGTGCTGAAGAACTTTGAGTTCTTCAGGGCCCTAGTCTCCTTCTGTTTCAACTCTCAGCTGCTACCAAGAGGATCACCCCAGAAAAGGAACCCCCAAGCTTCAGAAACCCCCTACAAGGGTCCCTTTAGAGTCTGGCAGTTTCCAGACCCCCCAAAGGGTCTGGTTCAGCCCGTCTTTTGAAAAGCTCTCTGAGACACAGCTGACAGCACCATGGCACACTGGAAACTCCTTCCTCACAGGCTTGATATAAAAATTACTGAGCTAATCTTGTGAAGAGTTTTCATTGCACTGAAATGTAGTATAAGTGATAAATATTAAGAACATAAGAGAAGCCATGTTGGATCAGGTCAATGGCCCATCCAGTCTATCACTCTGTCACACAGTGGCCAAAACTCAGATATCATCAGGAGGTCCACCAGAAGGGCCAGAACTCCAGAAGCCCTCCCACTATGCCCCCCTAAGCACAAAGAATACAGAGCATCACTGCTCCAGACATAGTGTCTCATTTATACTTTGTGTCTAATAGCCACTGATGGATCTCTGCTCCATATGCTGATCCAATCCCCTCTTGGAGCTGTCTATGCTTGAAGCAGCCACTGCTTCCTGCAGCAGTGAATTTCATGTTAATTATTCTTTGGGTGAAGTACTTCCTTTTATCTATTCTGAGCCTACTGTTAGTTAATTTCATTGAGTGCCCATTGAGTGCAAACGTGGTGAACTCTTTGTCAAGAGTTCCTTTGTTCTGAATCCTGCGTATGATATAATATCTTCATAATAACTGCAAACGCAGCTGAGGTGGCATTAGAGATGTACGAAGATCTCATTCAATTCTTTTAGAACTTTCTGACATTCAAGAACACCAGTAGAGGCTATGTTTCTCCTCTTCCCTCATGAATTTAAACCTTGGTCTCATAGGGAATGCATTGAAATTAAACATTCTTGGGGTCTCAACAGTATAGGTAACACAATCAGTTAAAGCTCCCAGCAGAATGGTTTGCACTGAAATGGAAATATAAAGCTTTAATCAAAGGGGAAAGTTGCAGGCCCAGGGAGACATTTGGCAGAAGTGAATTGCAGTATCAGAGATGAATGGCTCAGCCTCCTTTTGGAAGACTGTGATGGGGGATTAAGTAACCAAACATCGGTATACTTTTGAATTTTGCGGGAAGCATCTATTTGAGAATTTTTTTTCAGTGGACCAGGTACCCATCTTGTTGAAGAAACACTGCAAGATGAACAGACCCAGCTGAGCTCTGAGAAGCAGCAGAAGACAGAGCTGCTGGAGGACTGAGTTTTTTTATTATTTGCTTTCAGCTGAGGAGATTTAGCTGAGAGTACTGTGTGGGAGGACAGTGTTTGGGAGTGGTGGGTGATGCAGAGTCCTGGCTGTTTGAGAAAGGGTGAGAAATGGTGATTTGTTTGCCTGTAATTGGATTCCCTGGGTGTAATTTGAATAGCTGTTGGCCCTGCCCTCTGCTGGGTGAAGCCTCTGTTTAAGGCTGCACTTCTGGCACAAGCTGAAGGGCTCTGTAAGAAGCCCAGGAAGGACCAGGAAGCCAGGGCCCTAGTCTCCTTCTGTTCTCAGTAAGGCAAGTAGACTTTCCATAAGGAGAGCCACATACATTTGAAGGGTTTTAAAAGGGGGAATTGTATATAGTTATTTTTAAAAAAGCAATTATGAAGGCAGAATGCCAGCAGGAGTTTGGGGGCTATCCAGTGTTTTGCATGGAGTGTCTTATGTATGACTATATGCCCACTGGACAGAAGTCTTGGGTGTGTGCTCAGTGCAAGGAGCTCCTGGTTCTCATGGAACGAGTTTCACCTTTGAGGCCAAGGTGGCTGACCTGGAGAAGCAGAGACAGTTAATTAAATGTATGGAGAAGACTCTTGGGGACTTGTTAGATCTGTCCCACTCTGAAAATAGCACCCCTGTCAGGGAGCATAAGAGTTGAGAGGAAACAGGGTACTGTGCTGAGGACAAGGGGAATGTGCCCTCAGAAGGGACCTCTTCTTCAGCTGGTGAACGGGTATCCTTTCACACCAAGGAACCATCCCTGGGCAGGCAGGGAGGGGTGGTCTTGGTGGTGATTTGATCCTTAAGCAGGTAGACAGCTGGGTGGCAAACCCGTTTACTGACTTGCCCTGTGTGAAGGTAGCAGACATTACACATGTTCTAGATAGGCTGGTAGACAGTGCTCAGGAGGAGGCAGTGGTTGTGGTACATGTTGGCACCAATGATGCCTCTCCCCTGGTTGGTTCTGTGACCATCTGCTCCATAGCACAGTCATGCCCAAGACCTGGTGAGAGATGTAAAAGTGATTGCACTGGTTGGAAACAGTGACCATAATGTTATTGAGTTCTATAAATAGGGAGTTGCCCAAAAAGACCAACAGAACCACTTTTAACTTTAAAAGGGGTAACTTCTCTGAAATGAGGGGACTTGTGATAGGGAAATGGCTGAGAAGCTGAATGCATTTTTTGGCTCTGTCTTCACTGTGGAAGATGAGAAGTGCTTGCCTACTCATTTTGGGAGGAGTGCTGAAAGAACTGAGTCAGATTGAGGTGATGAGAGAGGAGGTCCTACGACTGATAGACAACTTAAAAACTGATAAATCACCAGGCCTGGATGGCATACATCTGAGAGTTCTGAAAGAACTCAGATGTGCACTTGTGGATCTCCTGACAATAATATGTAATCTTTCCTTAAAATCTGCTTCCATTCCTGAGGACTGGAAGGTAGCTAATGTCACCCCCATCTTTAAAAAGTAGGGATGTGCACCAAAAAAACAAATTCGGCCTGATTCAGATTTGGCCAAATTGGGTCGAATGTGATTCAGCCCGCTGAGTGACACCCAAATGCCACTTTCAGCAATGCAAGCTGACTCAGATGGCATTTGGCAGGCCGAATCACATTCAGCCTCATTATGCCCTTTGGCCCATTGAAGTCAATGGCGAAAACTAATAGGGTTTATCGGGGGGGGGCTGGGGAGGGGGTTTGAGGGAGAGGTTCCAAACTCACACGGTAGCTGCTGGAGCCTCTCCCCAAAAGAAGCCCCAAGTCCCAAAAATACTGAACCAGGGAGTCCAATTCTATGGGACCCCAAACAGGTTGCCCCCATCCCCTCCATTGTTCTCTGTGGTGGGAAAAAAATTCAAATGTTCCCACAGTCCTGTTAGCAGGCTGGGGGAGAGGGGGTTTGAGGGACAGGCTCCAAATCTTCAAGATAGCTTCTGGAACCTCTCCCCACGGAACCCCCAAATCCCAGAGACATTAGACCAATGGGTCCAATGCTATGGGCACCCAAACAGGTTGCCCCCATTCCCTCCATTGTTTCCAATGGGGAAACTTAACCCAGCCAGCAGACAGCAAGGTAGGCAAGCAGGCACCCAGCAGTCAGACTCTCCCAGAGAATCTCAGGGAAAGTGAACTGTTGGGAGGTTGCTTGTTTTCTGGGAGAACAAGTGGCACACTCCAGAACACGTGGCAAAGTGGCTGTGCGAGTGTGCCACAGTGCCACACAGAAACCCAACAAGACCAAGTGGACCAACATTTATACAGGCCCTGCCTTGTATAAATCAATGGTGCAACTTCACTGGAATTACTGGCCACTCGCCACACCGCTCAGAAAAGATATTTATAGCATTTGAAAAAGTGCAGAAGAGGGCAACCAGAATGATAAAAGGTTTGGAAAACTTTCCCTATGAAGACAGGTTAAGGCCTTTGGGGCTCCTTAACTTGGAGAAACGACGACTGAGGGGTGACATGATCGAGGTTTACGAGATTATGGAAGAAGTCCTTCTTCACCCAAAGAGCAATTAACACGTGAAATTCACTGCCACAGGAGGCAGTGGTGGTGTGTGGGCTAGTGCTACAAGCATGGACAAACATATGGAGGCTGGAGCAGAGGTCCATCAGTGGCTATTAGCCACAAGGTAGATCGATAGGAACTCTTGGTCTCTGGGGCAAGTGATGCTCTGGTGCTTGGGGGGGCAGCAGTGGGAGGGTTTCTAGTGTCCCGGCCCCACTGCTGGACCTCCTGATGGCACGTGGTATTTTTGGGCACTGTGTGACAGAGTGTTGGACTGGATGGGCCATTGGCCTGATACAACACTGGCTTCTCTTATGTAACATCAGAGAATCTCTGTCAACGGGAGCCTTTCTGAAAGGGTCACAGAACCAGTGCATTGAATGCAGTAGTGCCAGCTAGTGACAGAATCCGGTGCCTGCCAGTGCCTGCCTGCCAACCTGCATGGCATTACTGCATTCGAAAGCTTCAAGACAGCCCCCCACCACCACCACAGACCTGGGGAAACTGGGGAAGGAAGTTTAGGTGGAAGTGGGCTCCACACAACCTTATCTAACCTCGCTCCTCCCTGACGCCCCCCCCAGCTTGTCACCTCACCTGTAAGATCAGATGGACTGCTTGCGTGTTTCCAAAGGATACACAGCGTGTGGCATGCTCAAAGTCAAGCAAGTGCTTCCCCTGGGTCAACCTCCTCCAGACTTCGTGGCAAGACAGACAGACAGCTGGACAGTCATTCTCACTCTGACCTTTCCTTCCTGTGTTTTGTCTCCTGTCACTCACTATCCCTTTGATTTGTAGAATGGAGATCTCAGGGAAACAACTTCCTTTCTTCCTTTCACCTCTCCCACACCTGCCTCCACCCTTAGCTACTACTCCTCTATCCTATCTCTCATCTTTCCTATCCAGATTATATTTCTAGCACAATATAGAGACTAGTATTAGTCTGTTAAACTTGAAACATGTCTCTGTCCCGGTCTGGTGGGTCCGGGACGGGGACCGCCATCCGCCCTCCCGACCGTGTCCCCATCACCCCTACTTACGCTGGGGCGTGAAACCCCATGTCAGCCCAACCAGCCCACGGTGAAGACCATCGGGAAGGTGGCTACCAGTGTTCCCCCTAAGCTGAGTTAGCGTGAGCTACCTCACCGTTTTTTAGCCTCCAGCTCACACATTTTTGTCTTCGCTCAAGTAGAATGGCTCCCGAGCAAACTGATTTATGCAGTGGCCAAATCTCTGGCTCACAACTTCAGTGCCAGTAGCTCACAGAGTAGAATTTTTGCTCACAAGACTCCACAGCTTAGAGGAAGCATTGGTGGCTACCGATGTCCCCGCCGGCCGGGAAAGCGAGCCAGGGAGAAGAACCGGGCAGACGCGACCGCATTGCCGTGGGCCACGGGAAGCTGCGGGGCAGGCCGACAGAGTGAGAACCACACCCCTGAAGAGCCCAGGCGCCGAGGCCGGCAGGACTGCCACTGGCTCAAGATGGGTCATGCCCCAACCGACAGGAGTGCGTCCTGTCTTATCAAGGGGGGCGGGGCTGAGAGGAGGCTGGGGTTGACGGGAGACGAGAGCGGTGCTGGGAGCAGGGAAAAGGGAATAAAAGGCAGAGTGGGGAAGGAGGCTGGGGAGGAAGAACGTGCCAGGACGACCCGACTGGAAGAGAGAGAGAGAGCCAAGGGCTGGGCAGTCAAAGGGACTCCGTGACACGGGGCAGAGGGGCAGGAGGGGTGCCGTTAACCCCACCCCCTGCCATTTCTGAGGCCTCACAAACAGAAAATGATGTCTTTGATGTTTCTCACTGCATCCATTGTGTTATGTTTCTACCCCGCTTTGCGCTTGCGTAGCTATGCAGCCTGAAACGTGGGAGCTTCTTCCCTGCCGCTTTTCCTTATCACGGTGGCCTTGAATGTAGGCTTTGGACTATTCTTGTTTCGCTGAGAATTTTCCAGTCCTGGGAAGGCAAGGGGAGGGGGGAGTAGTCTCCCGCTTATGAAGTATTTCTCCCGCCGGGAGTTCCCGCGCGAGTGCTCAAGTTTTATTCGCTAGGCGCTTTATTGCATCACACTATAAGTTAGCCGGCTCTGCTTTGCTCCCCATTCCTGACAATGACCTCCTACTGTGGGTTTTAGCAAGTTAATCCTAATAAACCTTTCTTTGTGCAAGAATGACTGGATCTACTTGATTTTACACCTGACAGAAATTGTCAGGAATCCACATCTTTCCCTCACCGTCGACGACCGCCATCCACCACGATGAGCGGGGCGGGAAAAGGGAGCCCCGGGCGCAGTCCCGTTGATTACCACCTCGGGAGCCGCCGGGGCAGTTCCAACGATCACTACGGCGGGAGCCACAGGTGTCGTTCCAGTGACTACTGCTTTAGGAGCCACGGCTCCCGTTACCTCTGTGGCTGCTCCAGTGGTTACCATTCCGACTACCACCGTGGTTCCTGTGACTACAACTACAGTGGTGCCGACACCAACTGCCCATTCAGCAGCCGTGTTGGCTACCCCACCATCGATTGGCACAATTGGAGCCACGTACGCACTCCCGATCTACAGCCCGGCCGGGCTGATACCAAGTCAGGGTGGTGCGGTTCCACGAACCTATGTGCCAGGAGTCCCAACACCCTGGGATAAAGGGGTGACATTTCGCAGATCGCGCGATTGGACTAAGAACCTGCTGGACACTACCCAGACCACTTGGACTATGCCGGGAAGCCAGAGCCGTGACAGCCTCCTGGATCCCAGAGGTAGTTTTGGTCTTCCCCAAGGGCGGGTGTCCCGGGGATCTCCCAGAACGGGGTCCAGCCAGGACACTGATGCCCGCATGGATTCTATCCAGGAGGATACCCGACGACTGGTAAGGGATATGAGTAAACTAATGCAGTCCCTACCCCAGATGATGGACCAAGCTATTAGAGCCCATCCGCTGACACAACCCAGACCTGCCCCTGCACCGGCTCCAGCCCCGGCGCCACCGTTGGTGCCGGGACGGCCACCTCCTCCTCCTCCGGGCCCGGGGCCAGGCCAACCAGTACCGCCGGGTCCAGGGCCGGGCCAACCAGCGGCTCCAGGGCCAGGGCCAGGCCAACCCGCACCACCAGGGCCAGGGCCGGGCCAGCCAGCACCAGCCCCACCTCCAGGAGTAGCCCCAGTACCGGGAGCAGGGCCAGGGCCACCAGGACCTGTCCAGCCGCCAGTTGTGCCTCCACCTCAGCCTCCGGCTCCAGCACCCCTCATGCAGCCGGTACCGATCATGGCGCCGGCCCCCCCGGTAATCCGCCCCAAAGACATGCTTGAGATCACTTTTGATGGAGATCCAGAGACTGTGTCCTTTTTCATATTACAAGTTGGAAAATTTGTACAAAGATGGGGCTATGTATTCCCAGATGAAGAACAGCAGGTGGAGTTTATTGCATCCAGGTTCCGGGGGAGTGCTACTAGCTGGTATGTAGCCCTTCATGATCTGGAGGCGGAGGAGCTGGGGAATGTGGATGACTTCATGTGGGCTTTGAGAAACCGTTTTGAAGATCCGGGGGCGGCCCAAAAAGCTGAAGCCTTCCTCCGCACTTTCAGACAAGGCAAACTCTCAGTACGGGAGTACTCCAGGGAGTTTCAAAGGCATGCTGTAAAAATTCGAGACTGGACTGATGCGGTCTTGGCCCAACAATATAGAATGGGACTGGCAGTTGACGTCCGCAATAATGTTCTCAGCTCTCAACAACCTCGTACCCTCCAGGGGTGGATGGAGGAAGCCGAGAAGGCCGAAAGTCGCTTGCAAATGATGAAGCTGGATCTATCCTTGGGTAACAATCGTCCAAGTGTTGCGGCGGGCCAGGCCAGACCCAAACCAACTTCCACCCCAAGTGGCTTGAGGGACCAGCGGATGCGACAGGGGCTCTGCCTGCGATGTGGGGAGAAAGGGCATTTCGCCGCTGCCTGCCCGAAAGGGGATCCCAATAGAGCTCTACCACAAGAAGAGCCTAGAAGGTGGGCAACCTCTACCCCGAGAAAAGGTACCGCCAAACCGCGCAACACACGGGCTCTGTTTGCTAGCCCTGACCAAGTGGATACCTTGATGCTAGAGGAGGAGAGTGAGATGCAGGGAAATGAGATGGTCCTGTTGGTGAACGGCGCTACACAGCAGGACCCAACACCAGAGGCGCCTAAAATGGTGAGCAACTACCCCTCTCTCTTCTTTGTGACTGTTTTGGTGATGAACCCAGCAATGATGACCCACATTCGGGTCCGGGCTCTCATTGACTCAGGGTGCGGGAGGGATCTCATAAACCCTTCTATGGTTATGGGGTTGGAGGCAGCTGTGGTTCACCTGAAAGACCCAATAACTTTCACACAGATGGATGGGTCTCCGATGAAAAAGCCATGCCAATTTGAGACTGTTCCTTTAAGAATAGGCATTGGTGACCACTGGGAGCTACGCTCATTCGTAATAGCTCCGCAAGCCCAATTTCCTTTGGTATTGGGTAGCCCCTGGTTACATGGACATAACCCGTATATTTTATGGGAAGAAGGGGAGGTACAGTTTATCTCCCCAAAATGTACAGATCACAACTGGGACCCCGGGTGGGGAAATCCCCCATGCAATGAACCTCCACGAGCTTGTTTGGCAACGGAGGAACTTAACCGCATCCCTGAGGATTACCAATATATAACCCGGGTGTTTGAGGAGGAGGAAGCAGATGAATTGCCCCCCATCGTAACTCCGACTGTGCAATTGAGATCCTTCCGGGTCAAAAGTTACCAAAAGGGAAAATTTATGCCATGAGTCCAAGTGAAAAGGAGGAACTTCGCCGATTTATTGATAAAAATCTGGCCCGTGGATTCATTCGGCCAGCATCATCCCCTTTTGCAGCACCTGTCTTATTTTGTAAAAAAAAAGGATGGGGGGCTCAGACTCTGCACGGATTACCGGGGACTTAACGCAGTGTCTGCTACCAATGCCTACCCGATGCCCCTCATCAAAGACCTACTGGCTGAGGTGGCGAAAGGGAAAGTGTTCTCTAAACTGGACTTAAGAGATGCCTATTTTCGGGTTCGTATTAGAGAGGGGGATGAATACAAGACTGCATTTAATACCCCGCTGGGGCAATTTGAATACCGGGTGATGCCCTTCGGGTTACAAGGGGCACCAGGGGTCTTCATGAACTTAATCAATGAAGTGTTACACCCCTATTTATTCAAAGGAGTGGTTGTTTATTTAGATGATATCTTGGTCTATACCCCGGATCAAGACTCCCACACTACCCTTATGCGGAAGGTATTGGAAAAGCTTTTAGAACACAAACTGTTTGTTAAGCTGTCAAAATGTGAATTTCACCAAGAGAGCATTGACTTTTTGGGATACCGCATATCCTCCGCGGGGTTGGAGATGGACCCAAAAAAGGTCCAGGACGTTTTGAGATGGGAACCCCCCAAAACCAGGCGCCAGCTCCAAAGTTTTCTCGGCTTCGCCAACTTTTACCGTCAATTCCTGCCACACTTCGCCCAAGTAGCCCTTCCCCTCACGGAACTTTTAAAAACCAAGGGGAGGGGATCTAAGGCTTCGGTCCCAGGAGCCCCGTTGGACTGGACTCCGCAGTGTCAGCAAGCGTTTGAACAACTTAAAAGATTGTTCACGTCTGAGCCCATACTAGCCCACCCTGATGAAACAAAGAAATTCGTAGTGCAAGTAGACGCATCAGACACTGCTATGGGTGGGGTGATTTTGCAAGAGAATGCTCAAAAGCAACTACAACCCCTGGCTTATGTGTCGAGAAAATTTAATGACACAGAAAGATTCTGGCCCATTTGGGATAAGGAAGCAGCGTCTATCCGTTTAGCCTTGATCACATGGAGACATTGGTTAGAGGGGTCCCGAATACCTTTTGAAATCTGGACTGATCATAAAAATCTTGAGGTATTGCGAAAACCCCGGAATCTAAATGCCAAACAGTTCCGGTGGGCTGAGTTTTTCTCCAAATTTCAGTTTACCCTGCACCACTTCCCAGGGAAAGCCAACCATTTAGCGGACGCTCTCTCTCGCCTTCCTCAGCATTTTTCTAAGAGGGTCGAAGTTCGGGAATCTATGTTCACCCCGGAACAATTAGTTGGTGCAGTTGTAACCCGTAAAGCTAAACAGGCACCTATAAGTCACATCCAGACATTGAATTGGGAAAAGCAGTTTTTATCTGACATCACCCCACCAGAGACGAGTGAGTTACAAGCCAGGGATGATGTAAAGTGTGATCCTAATGGCTGCTGGTACAAGGGAACTAAAATGTTTGTTCCAGAAGCTACCCGAGCCCAGGTTTTGCGCACAGTTCATGATTCAAAAGCTGCGGGACACTTTGGATATGTAAAATCCTTAAGGCTTCTGCAACGGAGCTTCTGGTGGCCCAGAATGAAGCAAGAGTTGTCTCGTTATATACAGTCCTGCCCAACGTGTAATCGTTGTAAAGCCAGACCAGGAAAACCTCCAGGCCTCCTACAACCACTACCCACCCCGAGCAGACCCTGGGAAGTAATCTCTATGGATTTTATCACTGATCTTCCCCCCTCTAAACATATGACTGTTATTTGGGTGGTAGTGGACCTATTCTCTAAGCAAGCCCACTTCATACCGTTCCCCAGTATGCCGACAGCAAAAGGCCTGGCCAAAGCATTCATTCAACACATTGCCAAATTGCATGCATTGCCCCTCAAGATCGTTTCCGACAGGGGGTTCCATTTGTTTCCAAATTTTGGTCTGAGCTAATGACTCTAATGGGTATTGAACGTGCGCTTAGTACTGCCTATCACCCTGAGACTGATGGCCAGACGGAGAGAGTGAACCAGACGTTAGAACAATATCTAAGGTGTTTTTCTAATTATCAACAAGACAATTGGGTAGAGTTGTTGCCATTGGCGGAGTTTGCTTACAACAATTCATGGCATGCTTCCACGAAAATGTCACCATTCAAAGCTGCCATGGGCTATGACAGCCCCCCTCTTCCTTTCTTAAAACCCGGGGAGACTGGTGGGAAAGCCTCGACATGGTGTCAAACTCTCCGTGACTCCTGGCCCCTAATTATCGAGACTTTGAATGAGGCCAAGGCACAATATAAAAAACAAGCAGATAAGAAACGGGCCGGGGGATGGAACTTACAACCGGGAGACTCTGTCTATCTCTCGACTAAGAATCTAAGACTAGCGCAACAATCCAGAAAATTGGCGTGGAAATATATTGGTCCTTTCCGAGTGCTAAGATGTGTGAATCAAGTAACTGTACAACTAGACTTGCCTAAGTCTCTTAAAGCAATACATCCAATTTTCCATTACAGCCTTCTCAAGCCGGCCTTTCCCCCAACTAAAGAGCATCCTGAGACGTTGGATCCTCCCCCCTCTGATGGTTGACGGTGAAGAGCACTATGAGATCGCTGATGTTTTGGACTCTAAGATACTTCGTGGACAACTTATGTACCTGGTGCAATGGGTACACTTTGGGCCCCAATACAGGGAATGGGTGAAAGTTTCTGATATCAATGCACCTGATCACCTTAGAAACTTTCACGCTCGATACCCTGATAAACCTGGGGGCCCCTATTCGCTCCTTCCTGAGTGGTGGGTGGGTGGAGTTTTGGGAGGGGCAGAATGTCAGAAAATGATGTCTTTGATGTTTCTCACTGCATCCATTGTGTTATGTTTCTACCCCGCTTTGCGCTTGCGTAGCTATGCAGCCTGAAACGTGGGAGCTTCTTCCCTGCCGCTTTTCCTTATCACGGTGGCCTTGAATGTAGGCTTTGGACTATTCTTGTTTCGCTGAGAATTTTCCAGTCCTGGGAAGGCAAGGGGAGGGGGGAGTAGTCTCCCGCTTATGAAGTATTTCTCCCGCCGGGAGTTCCCGCGCGAGTGCTCAAGTTTTATTCGCTAGGCGCTTCATTGCATCACACTATAAGTTAGCCGGCTCTGCTTTGCTCCCCATTCCTGACAATGACCTCCTACTGTGGGTTTTAGCAAGTTAATCCTAATAAACCTTTCTTTGTGCAAGAATGACTGGATCTACTTGATTTTACACCTGACAA
>JAPDNY010001178.1:0-18349 GCA_029375565.1 Gekko gecko | reverse complement strand
GGTTAAGAGTGTCAGACTAGGCTCTCAGAGACCCAGGTTCGAATTCCTGCTCATGCCGTGGAAACTCGCTGGATAACCTTGGGCCAGTGTTCCCTCTAAGCTGAGTTAGAGTGAGCTAGCTCACAGTTTTCTAGCCTCCGGCTCACACATTTTTGTCTTAGCTCAGGAAGGAGGGCTCCAGAACAAACTAATTTATGCAGTAGCCAAATCACTCACTCACAACTTTAATGCCAGTAGCTCACAAAGTAGAATTTTTGCTCACAAGACTCCACAGCTCAGAGGGAACATTGCCTTGGGCCTAACCTACTTTGGAGAGAAGGAGAGGAGAACAATGTTAGCCGATTTGGGTCTCCACTGGGGAAAACATCAGGATACACATGAATTAAGTAAATAACAAGCTTATGGCAAGTCCTCATGGGAAGTGTTTCCTAACCTTCATTTAGTAGAAGTGCTTTGTGGGTCCATCTAGGCAATGTGTGAATTATAGTTTTCTAGAATGTCTGCTTTCCCGTAACAAAGTGTATTCCTACAAATGACAGTCATACATCCCCCCCCCTTCCACACTTGTACCCACTGTGGGACTGAGGGCAGGAGACACACAGAACTGAGAGGGTACAGCGGGCCCCACCTTTATTGTATACTAATGGCCTTCAGGTTTTTGGCATAAAGAAAGCAGTGACAAGTAAGTTTACCATTTGCCGGCTTCTGGTGGGTAATCTTCCAGCAGATCAGTCGTCCCACCCACCCCTTGTATCCGGGCCAGCAGGAGAAATGTAGGGAACAGAAATGATGTCATGCAGTGCTTCGATGTCACTTCCAGGTGGACACTGGAAGTGATGTCAGTGCATCAGGCAACGCTCTGGAATTTCCTGGAAGCTCAGCATGTTGTGCAATGTCATTTCTGCTCCTTGCCTGCCTCCAAAGTTCCCAGCAGTGCCAGGGAATGGCCTGGCAGCCTTAGCACCAACAAGGAAATAACAGTTCATATTCATGAACCAGGTGTGTCGATCCTGCAAAGCATCGCTTCCAAACTGGAGGGCCGACACCAACCCCTGTAGTGGATCCACCGACATCTCTCAGTTCCCAAGCTCTCTATGACAACTTGCCTTCATCTTTCTAATGCTCATAGTTTGCAAGACCTGAGCAAGGTTGTTAGCGATAGGATGTTTTGGAGGTCATTAAGTCATAGGGTCGCCGTAAGTCAGAAGCGACTGGACAGAACTGAACATGCACATATAGATCCGTGGAGGGAAAGTGGCTGCTACTAGATGTCACTTTATACACACAGAGAGAGAGAGAGAGATCCATGTATCTGTTTGCCTCCTTAAGGATCAAGGTAGCTGCTGGCAATAAAATAGCCAAGGTCTATGGTGCTGGCCGCTCCTTCATATGGGAGACCAGATATTTGACGACAGAAAACATGACAACAGGTTCTCTCTCAACCAAACCATGCTCAGCAAGGAAGTCCTTAGAGGTATCAAAGGCAGGTGACATAAACTAGGGTAGATGAATTCAGTATTGTCTGTGCAATGGCTTCATTCTCAGTGGCTTGAGTGTGTGGCTCATGCCAGACACTTAAGAAGGAGCCTCTCCTCTTGAAAATGAAAGGGTTTTGTTGTTGTTGTTTTGTATTTTTGCTTGTGTGTGTGTGTGTGTGCCCATGCCTGGAAATCATGGTAACCTCTGGTGACTCCAACTGGGGCACAGAGGATATTTAGAGAAGTGGATTGATAGCCTGCCTCTGGCCTCCTGACCCTGGTATTCTTTGGAAGTCTGCCTCCCCAAAGGACTTGCATTCGTGGTTCATATGATCCAACCCATTGCCTTGAAGGGGGAGACAACCCCATTTAGAACAGGTTGACTTCATGGGCAGCTGGTTTCAGCTACCAGCAACCAAAAAAGACAAGGTCAACTTTTCAATATGACGCAGGGAATGGAACACCCCAATGGCAGGGCTTTGTCAGCTGACTTCTGAAATGGAATCCTGGGAAGGTGGGTCACGAAAGCCACTGCCAGTTGGAATAGATATCACGGGGCTTGAGGAACCAATGTTCTCCTGGCCCATCACAAGGCATCTTCATAAGATCGACTAGCATGAGGGGATTGTGTGTTACGGTGTCTCCCGTTTGCTCACACTAGACACCTTTGTCCATGTACTTGGTGCTTAGTCTTCAGTATGGTTACCGACTTCAGCTTTGGAAATTTCTGGAGAGTTGGGGGTGGAGCCTAGGGAGGGCGGGGTTTGGGGAGAGAGGAGGGACATCAGCCAGGTGTAAAGTCATAGAGTTCACTACCCTCCAAATCTGCCATTTCATCCAGGGGAACTGATTTCTGTAGTCTGGAGATAAGCTATAATTCTAGGAGAACCACTCAGAGCAGTGAGAACATAAGAACATAAGAACATAAGAGAAGCCAACGTTGAATCAGGCCAAATGGCCCATCTAGTCCAACACTCTGTCACACAGCGGTCAAAATATACTAGGTGCCATCAGGAGGTCCAGCAGTGCAAGGACTTTCGGTTTCGGCGGAGCGAATGGCGGCCACCTCTCGGGACACTCCCAGAGGCGGTTAGCCCACGCGCAGTTTGGGGGGGTCTTCGCTTATGCGAAAGACCCTAGTGAGCCTTAGGCAAAGGCTCCGAGCCGGGGGCGCTTGGGGAGTAGCCTCTTTGCCGGCAAACAGCCGGGAGATTGAGGCTTTCTCCCCGCCCCAATCGGCCCCGCTGCGTCGTGCCCGTAATGGGACTTAGCAACGCCACCGACTTCCAGGAGTGAAAAAAGCGATCGAGTTGAAGTTAAATGGAAAGAATCGGCATCGAACCGTGAGTTGGAGATCTATTTTGAAGCGAAAAGTCGAAACCCCCGCAAGCGTATAAGCGGATGGGAGGAGGGAGGAATCCCCACCCCCTGAGAAATGGGACTTATAAAAGAAATGCGGAGGGGGTAAAGGGGAAAAAGAGTTGGTGAAGATACCTTTGGGGAAACACCGAAGATTAAGAGTTTGTTAGCCTCCTGAGTGGCGCGACACGAACTTTTTTAAAGTAAACAATCAAAAAGATGTCCGCTTTGAAAAAGGTCCCGCAGAAGCCAGAAAAGAAGGGGGGAGGGACTTCCGGTCTGAGCACCCCCCACCGGAGTCAGCTGTCAATCAACAGAAAAGCGAGTCACTGCGCCCTCTGCTGGATCAAATGCAGAAAATCAGCGAAACTCTGTGTAACATGGAAAGTGTTCTCAACAGTCAACAAAAACAATTAACAGAAACATCAAAGAAGATGGAGGAGATCGCATAGAAGTGTTTGGTCTCAACGGAAGACACCAAGAAAATAAAGAAAAAGGTCAATAAATTAGAAAAACATCAGGATATTCAAGAAAAAAGAATTTTAATGTTACAGATGGAAAAATCAAATTGGACTCTCCGCTTTCAGGGCATTAAATAAGAGGAAAAAGAGGATCTCAGAACTACATTGGCGAATGCCTTGGCACCTCTAACTGGCAGAGAAGCGTTGGAACTGAAAGAAGAAATGGATATGGCCTACAGAGCCTATTCAACCTTTACAAAGAAAAATAATCTGCCAGCAGAAGTGGTTGTCAAGTTTATAAAGCAGCGTACCAGAGATCAAATTTTGTGTTCAGTTTCAGCGGTGCCCTTGAAAATTGGGGAGCAGACCATCAGAACTTTGAAAGATGTTCCTTATGAAATCCGTATGAAAAGAAAAGCATATAAAGGATTGACCACGTTCTTACAAAGGCATCAGACAAATTACAGATGGTGCATTCCTGAAGGCCTAATTTTTAAATATAATGACAAAAGAGAGAAGATAGACTCCGTCTTCAAAGCACAAGAATTTCTGAAGAGACACGCCAGTACAGAGGAAGATGCAGCACTCGCAATTTGGACAGATTCAAGCAGCGAGGAAGACAGTGATCCGGAAGATGGAGGAGCTGTAGCGGGAGACAAGAAGCCTAAAGAGGGCCCATCGTACAATTTGAGAGATGTAAAAGGAAGATATCCAAAGAAGTAGTTCGTGGAACGTCAGAAAGGAGCTGATTAATAACTAACCCCAAAGGACTTTACTAACTTTACTAACAGAGTTATCTTGGACTTCTATAAGATGAAAAGAAGATCCTCCAACCATGGTGGTTGCCAAAATTTGTAATTATACTAACTAAAACTAATTTTTTTTAACAGGAAAAACTCACTCCACACTTTTTCTTAATCCTTCTATATACCTTCCCTTTTCTTTTATAAAAAGTAATAAAATTCTCTCCTTTTTAGGAGAGTTTATTCAAAAAAAAAAAAAAAAAAGGAGGTCCAGCAGTGGGGCCAGGACACCAGAAGCCCTCCAGTGGACAACATTTTATTATTATTTTTTTTAAAAAATCTTTTTATTGTTATTTTCCAAACACAAGAAACAATTACAGATTTCATAAACTGAAAGGAAATCATTAAATTAAACACTCTTTCTTGATTATTACAGGCAGTCCAAACCCATTGTTGGCAAATCACAATCATTTAAACATTAATATTTCTTTTACTATGGGAGTTTGGAAAGATTATTACTCTAATCTACCTTCTTCTTGAGGTGCTTCTCCCTCGATAGCTTTAAACACTGTCATTTCACTTATCTTCTAATGTTTAAATTATTGTAAACCATTAAACTTAAACTAGTATATTAAGGCATATCTATGTCTTAATTTTTCCCCTCTTCTGCTTATTATTATCAGGCTAAATATCTGTTCAGCTTACATCAAGTTTATATTTATAAACTACAAACAAAGTAAGTTGGTACTCAAGTTACACTATATCTTATTTCTTGAAAAAGTCTTCAAGAAGAGCTTCCCTCCCCGGGGTTCGAGTTCACCGAACGAGTCTCTGCCGTCTGTTCTTCCTTCCGTGGACAACATTTTTGATAGCAATATTCAAAAGCCAATTAAAACAGTTGAAACACAAAAACATTCCAACAACAATTTATAGATGACGCTTAAATCCACCAATTGGTGTCATAACCCCATGAGAGGGGAGAGAGAAGTAAGGAGGCAGGCTAGGTGGAACCCATTGCTGTCCTCAACTGTTGGTGGAACATCTCTGTCTTATACGTCCTGCGGAACTGTGCTGGGTCCCGCAGGGCACAGATGTCATTTGGAAGAGGATTCCACCAGGTTGGCGCCAGGGCCAAAAAAGATCCTTGCTCTGTTTGAGGACAGCCAGATATTTTTCAGGCTAGTAAGTTCTCTCCTGAGCGTAATGCTCTTTGGGGTATACCAGGCAGTGGCAGATTAACCATTAAGCACCAGGGCCAAAGGGGGCAGCACAAAGTTGGGGAAAGGGTGAAAAAATGTAGAAAAATGCCTTTCAGGTCATGAATATGGGAACTTTGATACATTTAACTTGTGAAATATTAAAATAGATGTTGCATTGCATTTTTGTAGAACTTTATGTAGCCGAAGCTTGGCTTAGTTTGTACAGTATGTTGTGTTATCATATGAATGAATTTTTGTATTGCTGCAACCTGCATTGTGTATCTGGTCAGACGGGACAACAACTACAATGGACGGGGTCAGTGTGGAAAGGAGGGGGGCACCAAGATGGGTCAGTGCTTTGGGTACCAGTGAGCCTTCATCCGTCCCTGATACCAGGAGAGGCGGTCCTGTAGATACGTTGGTCCCAGACTATTCAGGGCCTTAAAGGTTAATACCAGAACCTCGAACCTAATCTGGTATTCAACCTGGAGCCAGGTCAGCTGGCGAAGTACATGGAGGTTGCTAACCGTATCTCCAGGTATTAGGTGTCTGGTTCCTACCAGGTATTAATCCTTGCATTCTAAGGCATAGTTCTTGTGACCTGGCCAGGGGACCAAGAGATTTTCTCAGGGGTCATTTTTCTTTTTCTTTTTTGAAAAAAATTTACTAATAGGATATAATAACATATTCCACATTTCAAAATATCATTAAATACATCCTCTTCTAATATCCCCTCCACCCCCCGTCATGGTTTCCAGCAATGCTGCCACCCCTTCATTAACCCCTTGTTACTTCACTTTTCATTTACATTAAAACTTCTCACTTTTTCAATTCTTCATTTCTAACATTTTCAGTTTCTCTGTCTCGATCTTAGGTAACCTTTTAGCTACTATTCAATCATTAATTTCTATATTTTACCCTCAATAGTTATCAAAGCCAAGTAAATTATTTTTAACATCCCAGTTCATTTCAACATAGTCTTTAAAATCTTTCCATTCTGCAAGAAATTCTTCATCTTCTTTATCATTAAGTTTCTTTGTCAGTTTGTCTATTTCTGCCATCAAAAGCATCTTCTTTATCCAGTCCCATTTTTCCGGCACCCTTTCTTGCTTCCAAAATTGAGCATAGGTCATTCTAGCTGTTGAAATCAAATACCATAACAATGTTCTCTTTGTCACATTTATTTCTTCCATTCCGAGACCTAAAAGTAATACTTCTGGTTCTTTTTTCAGGGTACATTTCAGGATTTTCTGTATTTCATTGTGAACTTCGGTCCAAAAAGCTACTGCTTTATCACAAGGCCACCACATATGGTAAAATGAGCCCTCCTTTTTTTTACATTTCCAACACTTGTTAGACATGCTCTCATTCATATTAGCATTTTTTTGCCATCATATACCATCTATACATCATTTTGTAACAATTTTCTTTCACATTAACACAGGTTGAAAGGGGGGGGTCATTTTCTCTTATGGTCATATCGTCGTGTCTGCAAGATTGCACAATTGCTTATCTGGCCATGACTACGCACGGTGCCTTCTTTTTCCATTGGCTTTGGAAGCATAGCTGCACAGCATTGAGCTTATGCATATTTACTCCAAAGTAACTCCTGCTGCATTCAGTGGGGCTTCTTCCCAGGCAAACATCTCTCGAATTCTCATCTGAGCCTCCTAATACCCTGCAGGTTGCTAATAGGATGGCTGGTGATTCTGATCTCAAAAGAATTCCTTTCCTGGAGCGGGCTTCCGCTGACACCGGGAGCAGGCCGGGAAATGATGGCTGGTTATCTGGCTGGTGCGATCTCTCTGCTCTTGGCCATCTCTGCATCAGCAATTCAATTAGGGAAGGAAACACAGCTGCCTTTCTTGCTCTGTAATGTGTGACTGTTGGAGTGCTGCGCCGTCTGCAGAGGCATCTGCTGAAGCAGCAGTTTGGCCAAGGGCCCTTTCCAGACGCTGAACGTTTTCATAATGCTGTGCAAAAGTTATTTCAGAAAGGGAAAGAGCCTAACTTCAGGCCTCACCTAGAGACCAGCGTGCTGAGGCAGCAGCTCCGGAGACGGTCAGGATCTTATCGCAAAGGGGATGTCATTGCCAAGCAGCAGCCCTGTGGGTGTGGAGTGGAGCTGCCAAGTGCCAACTTCCAGGTGGGACCTGGAGATAAGCTGGAATTGCAAGTGATCTCTGGAATACAGGGATCAGTTCCCCTGGAGGAAATGGCTGCTGTGGAGGGTGGACTCCATGGCATCATACCCCATCGAGGTCCCTCCCCAAACTCCACCCTCCTCAGACTCCAGTAGGCATGCCAGGCCTCCCACTATGGCAGGAGGCCTCCCACTGGCAAGCCTGGTTGCCCACCACCACTCAAAATGGCAGCGGGAGAAAAATAAAATAAAACCAGCAATGCCAACCATGTTGCTATATCACTTCTGGATAAAACACAGATGCAGGCCCATAGCTACAGTGAGTCCTCTCAGGGCCTGGCCCCCCCAACTTACCACCAAGCCCCCCTGACTTTCCATCCAGCCCAGCCCCCCAACTTTCAATTTTTTATTTTATTTATGGTGTTTGCTTGGGGTGTGTGAGGGTGCCCCCCGACTTATTTAATGGTCCCCCGAATTAAAAAATCCCTGGCTACGGGCCTGCCCAGATGCAACATAGGGTAAGTCTAGGATGTAACATAGGCTAGTTCTCAGAATCGCCAGAAACTCTACAATTGGACCATAGAGTTTCAGGTGATTCCTAGAGCCACCCTTTGTAAAACCTGGAAGCAGTAGCCCAATCGCTCGCTCACGACTTTAATGCTAATAGCTCACAAAGTAGAATTTTTGCTCACAAGACTCCACTGCTGAGAGGGAACATTGCTGGCAACCCTGGTCAGCATTGATCAGGCACCTTGAAGTTTATTTTTTCTTTACCTAATTTATACACTGTCTTTGCCCCCCAAAGGGGGACCCAAAGAGGCTCACAACATGCTCCCCTTCTCCCTTTTATCCTCACAACAACGCTAAGAGGTGGGTTAGGCTGAAAGAGAACGATGGACCTCAAGGTTCCCCAGTGAGCTTCGATGGCAGGGGGCAGGGATTTGAACCTGGGGCTTTCAAAGCCTAGCTGGGCACTGAGGCCACAATACCAGGGTCCCCAACCTTTTTGAGCTGGTGGGTGCCTTTGGAATTCTGACCCAGTGTGATGGATGTGCCTACAAAATGGCTGCTGCAGGAGGTGGAGCCAGCCACGGAATGGTTCCCACATCTTATCTCCAGTCACACAATGAAGATCCAAGTACTATGATGGTAAAATGGTAAAGATAAAGGTTCCCCTTGCTCGAAAGCTAGTCAAATCCGACTCTAGGGGGCGGTGTTCATCTCCGTTTCCAAGACGAAGAGCCGGTGCTGTCTGAAGATGTTTCCGTGGTCATGTGGCCAGCATGACTAAACACCAAGGTGCATGGAACGCTGTTACCCTCCCACCAAAGCGGTGCCTATTTATCTACTTGCAGTTTCTTGTTTTCGAACTGCTAGGTTGGCAGGAGCTGGGGCTAGAGATGGGAGCTCACTCCGTCATGCAGCACTCTGGTCTCAAACTGCCAAACTACAGACCTTCTGGTCTGCTGCTCAGCTTCTTAACCTGGGAGCCACCACAGCCCCTAACTGTGGTGGTAGCTGCTGCCAAAACAATATTTTTAAAAAATCTGCACAGCCAATAAAAATCTCCAATAGGCAATCAGATGCATTGATGAGAAAAAGCCCCATGTGGCCCCACCCACTGTCCAAAAACACTTGGGTGGGTGCCAGTAAAGGTGTTGACGGGCACCTTGGTGCCTGTGGGCACCACAGTGGGGAGACCCTGCAGGCACCTTCATAATTCTGACAAAGGGAGCGTGGGCACAGTCACAAAATGGCTGCCACAGGAGGTGGAGCCAGTTACAAAATGGTTGCTGCAGGAAGACCACAAGGAGTGATCTAATAATAACATTCAACATTTCAGGCGGAATCTCTGTTTAACAGAATGCCTTTTAATTTGCCCAACCAATCACAAGCCCTGCTGGGCAAATACTCCACTTTGCCCCGCCCATTATCTAAACGTCCTTGATTTCTCTAATCGGATTCTCTAATTTGATCCTGCACATGGGTTGTGATCTTGGCAGCTTTTTTAGAGCCTGTCCTATGCAGATTGCACTCTGTCCTCTAAATGGATCGCTCACTAGCAATTCTTAAGTTCGGCAGTTTGCAGGAGGTCCATGTGGCTCAGCTGCCATTCTAATGTTAGGCTTTCGGGGGCTGCCAAAACGGTTCTGCTTCCAAAGTTTGTTCACTCAAGCATTCACTAAAGGAAAAGCGTTTTCAAAGCTTTAGGCTTCCCATCCCTGTCTGTCTTTCTAAAAACTAAACCTTGCACAGCTCCTTTTAAACTTCCCCCTGTCATTTTAATTTCTTTTACTCAACTAAGACTAGCGATAGTCTCATATCGCTAGACTCATGCCACTTGTTTAAAAAAATAAAAATTTAAAACAAGGGGGAAATGAAGCTTGTACACTGACGAAGGGAGGAGGATTGCAGAAGGTGCAGAGTAGTCGAATGACCTCGATGGGGCAGCAAAAGGGTGGGTGGGAAATCTGAGGGAATCTGTTCACTTTTGAATAACCTTCAGCTTGGAAACGAAGCAAGGAGGAAACCTACACAAAAGCACTCTCAGAAAACCCACAGAAACAGCAACCAGTGCTGAAGGGAGGGAAATCAATGCAAAACAACCAAGAAAATGCAATGGACATGCACGGTGAATGCAAGGGACCACGCCCATGCATAATAGGCCCCTCTGTAAAATTCATTCCAGACTTTAATATTGCAGCATTTTAATGACAGGCTACTTTTTTCGAAAACGATGAGTTCTTTTTTATCCTTTGCTGTCCTGTGTTTCCACACAATTCAGCTTTTAGTAAACCCTTGCTGTGCATATGCATTTGATCACCTGCGTGAAATAAAATATTACCTCCGTAGACCTGGGCTATTGAACAAATATGGGCTATTGCACACCTGGAAAAAATTAACTCGCCGAGTGAGGATGGCAAAGGGATGGCAAAAGAAGTCAACTGTCACTTCCTTGGGCTGCTATAGAAAGCTTCCCGCAAGGGAGTTGACCTCACCCATAATGACACCCATTTGTAACCTTTACCACAAATACGGTTATTCATGATTTGCCACCAAAAGACGATAATGAAATTGGTCTTCCCTTTGTTCTTTCACTGATCTCTATAGGTGAAGCCGTCATCCTCTTGGTTATTCGGCTCCTGTAAATTGATATGAATTGTCGATTACGTTTAGATGAAGCATTTAAGATGGATCTAAAGTTAAAGCTGGAAGAGGGTTTGACTTAGATTTGCCAACCTCCAGGCGGGGGCTGGAGAGCTTGCGGAATTACAACTGATTTCCAGATGACAGCTTATTTGTTCATTGTTTATTTATTTAAAACGTTTATTCCACGTCATCTGGAGAAAACGGCTGCTCGGGAAGGCGGGCTGTATGGCATCGTGCCTTGCTGAGGTCCTTCCCCTCCTTAAATCCCACCCTCCCAGGCTCCACCCTCAAAATCACCAGGTATATCCAGATCTGGAGACAGCAACCCTAATTCGGCTGTCAAATCCAATGGGTTGGGTCCATTCAGGTTTAATAAGTATAAATCCAATCTATCCTACAAGATTACATTAGTTTTGTGCTACATTAACCACCATGGTTTCCCCAAAGAATTCTGGGAAATGAAGTCTGAAGAAGGGCAGGAAAATCTCCCAGAGAGCTTTGTCCCCTTTGCCCTTTCACAGAACTACATTTTTCAGGTTTTTTTGAGCAGGCTGCTAAACCAGTTCCTTTCCACATTTGCCTGCCCCTCCGGGTTTTCTCAGTGTTCGAGTCGAGGCCGTTTAAGTCTGCGGCAAAACAGCATCCAAATAACCCAGGGCAACAGCAGGCTGAAACCAGGCTGACCACAGAAGGGAGGGGATGTGATGCAGAATGGGGGAAACCTAGAATAAAAAGCAGACTGAACTCGATTTTAGTGCAGAATCGGTGGGGTGGGACTGGATTAAAAAGAAGGTTGAATTCGATTTTACTGCAGAATTGCTTGGAGGACACCGTGGTGAACATGGATTAAAAGGAGTGTGCAGAGAGGGCCAAAGTCCGGAAGGGCGGATGTGCTATGCGCATCAGATTCAGGTGGGTAGCTGTGTTGGTCTGAAGCAACGGAACAAAGTTTGAGTCCAGGGGCACCTTTAAAACCAAAAGTTTAATTCTGGGTATGAGCTTTCGTGTGCGTGCAACCTTGTTGGTCTTAAAGGTGCCACTGGTCACAGACTTTGTTCTGTGCATATCAGAGTAAGGGATTCTGTGAAATTCCCAAGGAGGTCATCAGCCAAAACGTGGGTTGCAATTGCAAGGCCATTTATTTCTGCACTTGTTTCCTCCCAGGGAACCCAGTTTTTCATTCTGTGAGCTTCTTCTTTTTCTTTCTTCGTACCAATTGATGTTTTCTATCCTCCATTAGGGCTGCCAGCATCCATGTGGATTACAACTCTTTCTCCAGGCAATAGAGATCAGTTCCCCTGGAGAAAATGGCCACTTTGGAAGGCGGACTCTGTGGCATTGTACCCCGTTGAAGTCCCTCCCTTCCCCAAGCCCCGCCCACCTCAGGCTCCACCCCCAGAATCTCCAGTTATTTCTTAACTCGGGGCTGGCAACCCAAATTCCACATTCTTGACTTTGACTAACATTGATCCCACAGGATTTGACTGAACCTTTTGTTAACCAGTTTACTCGACAGAGGAAATACATCCTGGAGTTATTTTTAAGCCAGAATATTCAACTGTGGAAGATCAGGAAGCGTTTCCTTCTCTCTCGGGAGCTCAGGATGATGTCAAAATGTTGCCGTTGTCCTCCCTTACACCACAGAGAGTTGAGCAAAGCTCTCTTTTTCACAACTACACGGCTTCCTAAGCAATTACAAAATATTTCACCCGTTCAGTCCTGCATATGATCTTTCCCCAAATATGAACACCCACTCCACTGTTCCATTCACTTCTGTCATGTTTTTTACCTTGATGAGTCTTCTATTTCCTCTCTGATATGATGGGTCTTTTTAAAACAGTTCTCATTCTCTTCCCCAGAGAGAGAGAGAGAGAGAGAGAGAGAGAGAGAGAGAGAGAGAGAGAGAGAGAGAGAGAGAGAGAGGCTTTTACAAGAGCTATTTTCACTTTCCCAAACCGTATCATTTTTGTGCTCGATTCACGGAAATATAAGAGCAAAGTAGCAGATTTGATTCATGCAAACCAGAAGCTCCCGTGGAAGAGAATATGATTTTTCTCACTGGGATTTTTGTCTTTAACATCACAAAGAGAAGCCGCAGAGCCCCGCAGGTACCCAGAGACCAACCAGTCACGATTAATAAAGAGCTTCTGAGGAACATTAACAACATAGAGGCAATATATTGCTATCTGTCACAGAGTTATTGGGGAAATCAAGGGTTCATGGTAAAAATAATGGATGCAAAGTGCCCAGCGGAGCAAGGAGGTCCTCTGGGGGATAAGATCTACTTCTGCAATATCTCTCTATTCTGAAATTCTCCTAAGAGGAGGGACTGTCAGTGTAGGAAGCAGGTCTCCCTAAGGAGGCAGAAGAAATGGCTAGATGTTCGTACGGCACATTTTTCGGTTGTTTGTTTATTTTGGTTCTGGAAATAGGACAATGGTCTGCACATAATACTTATTCAATACGTATGTTGCGTCTCCTGTGTTTTCATGACTAGCTTTGTCTTGTTACTGCCATTTTGACGGCAGCTGCGTGAGACGGCGTGGAAACCAGGATACAGGAGTGGGAATATGTTTTAATGCAATTAGGTGTCAGGTTTCCCAGAATTCCTGGTTGAAAGAATACTTTGGGGTGTTTTTTTAGGATTTGCATTAAGTCTTGGGGTGTGACCTTGCTACTATCATAAGGAATAGGGAGGGAGATCTATATATATTAGAGTACGGTTGCCAGCTCTGGGTTGGGAAATACCTGGAGATTTGGGGAGGTGGAGCCTGACGAGAGCAGGGTTTGGAAAGGGGAGAGACTTCAGTGGGGTATAATGCCATAAAACCCACCTTCCAAAGTGGCCATTTTCTCCTGGTGAATTGATCTGTCACCTGGAGAGCCAGTTTGGTGTCGTGATTAGGAGTGCGGACTCTAATCTGGGAGGTTTGATTCCCCCACTCTTCCACATGCACCCAGCTGGGTGATCTTGGGTCAGCCACAGCTCTTTCAGAGCTGTTCTTTCAAGAGCAGTTCTCTCAAGAGCTCTTTCAGCCCCACCTACCCAACCGGGTGTCTGTTGTGGCAGCAGAGAAAGGCCTGGGCCTTGATGTCACATCCAGCATGCTCTAAAAATAACATCAGCCAAGATGGACTCCTTGGTATTTAGGCAATAGAGTTTTAGCCCAGTGTCACTGGCAATGCGCTGATGGCACTTCCACCGCACCCAGCAAGTGATGCCGCTGCATCGCCAGCCAAACCATCCCACCCCCACCCCCCGCTGCCAGGAGATCCCCCTGCCCGTTGTCAAGAGGGAACTGGCAACCCTAACCCTCTTACTGCTAGGGTTACCAACCTTCGGGTGGGGCCTGGAGATCACCTGGAATTACAACCAATCTCCATTCAACAGCGATCAGTTCCCCCAGAGGAGACAACTGTTTTGGTGATACCAACTGATAGGAGGCCACTGTCCCACCAACAAGAATCCACCCCTCCCGGATGCCCAGACAAGTAAGAATCTCTTGCTAACAAATGAAACAGGGCTGCAGAAATCACTCAGCCATTGTGGATGGGACAGGCTTATGCCCACACACTCACATATATGGAAAACTATTTACTATAAATTTATATACGTTATGTACGTAACTGCTTCTTTTTACTGAAATGGCAAGTTTGCACTGGAGCAGGAAAGAAATAACACAGCGAGCAAATAACAAAAGACAGGTTCCCCCACAGATACTAATTTACCTGTTACTAAGTCCTGCTATGCTTACAACACCAGTACCTGTATACTTGTAATGAAATGGAACCTGAATACTTGATGGAATATTTCATCTCCCAGAGCAGAGTTGGTTGTTCAAGTGGGTATTTGTAGAACTGAAGACATGAATAGCCATGCAGTAGCAGATCACCCTTTATAGCTTCAGTGGTAAATCTGTTCCCTTCATCTGTCTGCTAGCCCTGACCTGGACCGCCCAGGCTCGCCCCAATCCCACCAGATATCAGAAGCTAAGCAGGGTTGGCCTTGGGTAGGATTTGGAAGGGCGACCGCCAAGGATCACCAGGGCTATGACGCAGAGGCAAGCAATGGCAAACCGCCTCTGAAACGTCTCTTGCCTTAAAAACAAGTCTAGCTCGCCACCTAGTGGTGCATAAGGCAAAAAGAGCTAGAACTTCTGACTGCCAGACAATCTTAGGATCTCCTGGCTATTCTCCACACAATGTCATATGATAATTAATCTGTCCACTGGGCATTCATTAAAGGAAATATTCTCTCAATGTTTGCATTGTGTTCTGAAATGCAGAATTAAAAAGGGTGCCATTTTAAGCAACTCAGAACGGCGGTCTGCATTGCAGCACTTTTGAAAGTATTTAACCCACTTGTCACTAACCGGCACGCTGTTGAAGGCTTCATTTATTTGAGCACTTTCAACAAAAGCCTTCAGGTTACAGAACTGGTCAAAACATTTTACATCATCCACCATCACGTCTCAGTCTCTCAAGTAATTTATGTTATGCTGAACATAACTAAGTGAAAGGGTATCAGGTAAAGTCATCCAATGAAAACAAACTCACTCGTAAAAACTGTCTGTTCCAATGCTCCCTCTAAGCTGTGGAGGCTTGTGAGCAAAAATTCTACTTTGCGAGCTACTGGCATTAACATCGTGAGTGAGCGATTTGGCTGTTGCATAAATTAGTTTGCTCTGGAGCCCTCCTTCCTGAGCTGAGACATAAGAACATAAGAACATAAGAGAAGCCAATGTTGAATCAGGCCAATGGCCCATCTAGTCCAACACTCTGTCACACAGCGGCCAAAATATACCAGGTGCCATCAGGAGGTCCAGCAGTGGGGCCAGGGCACCAGAAGCCCTCCCACTGCTGCCCCCTCCAGCACCAAGAATAGAGTGCATCACCTGCCCCAGACTGAGAGTTCCCATTCTATACCCTGTGGCTAATAGCCACTGGTGGACTTCTGCTCCATATGTTTATCTAATTTCCTCTTGAAACTGTCCATGCTTGCAGCTGCCACGACCTCCTGTGGCAGTGAATTCCATATGTTAATCACTCTTTGGGTGAAGAAGTATTTCCTTTTATCTGTTCTAACCCGACTGCTCAGCAATTTCATAGAGTGCCCACGAGTTCTTGTATTGTGAGAAAGGGAGAAAAGTACTTCTTTCTCAACCTGCTCAATCCCATTCATAATCTTATAAACCTCGATCATGTCACCCCTCAGCCGTCGTTTCTCCAAGCTAAAGAGCCCCAAGCATTTTAACCTTTCTTCATAGGGAAGGTGTTCCAACCCTTTTATCATTCTAGTTGCCCTTCTCTGCACTTTTTCCAATGCTATAATATCCTTTTTGAGATGTGGTGACCAGAACTGTACACAGTATTCCAAATGAGGTCGCACCAATGATTTATACAGGGGCATGATGATACTGGCTGATTTGTTATCAATTCCCTTCCTAATAATCCCCAGCATAGCGTTGGCCTTCTTTATTGCAGCTACACATTGTGTAGACATTTTCAGCGAGTTATCCACTACGACTCCAAGATCTCTCTCTTGGTCCGTCTCTGCCAGATCAGACCCCATCAACGTGTATTTATATTTAAGATTTTTGGCTCCAATGTGCATCACTTTGCACTTGGCCACATTGAACCCCATTTGCCACGTTGACGCCCACTCACCCATCCTCAACAGATCCCTTTGGAGTGCCTCACAATCCTCCCTGGTTTTCACCACCCTGAACAACTTCGTGTCATCTGCAAATTTAGCCACATCACTGCTTACTCCCAATTCCAAATCGTTAATAAACAAGTTAAAAAGCATGGGACCGAGTACTGATCCCTGTGGTACCCCACTGCTTACCACCCTCCACTGAGAAAGTTTCCCATTTATACTCACTCTCTGTTTCCTATTTATAAGCCAGTTTTTGATCCACAAGAGGACTTGTCCTTTTATCCCATGACTATTGAGCTTACTTAGGAGCCTTTGATGAGGAACTGTATCAAAAGCTTTCCGGAAGTCAAGGTAAATAATATCTATTGGGTCCCCCTTGTCCACATGTTTGTTCACTCCCTCAAAAAACACTAACAGGTTAGTGAGACAAGATCTTCCCTTACAGAACCCATGCTGAGTCTGCCTCAATAGTTTTTGTTCATCAATGTGCCTACTAATTCTTTCCTTAATAACAGTTTCCACCAACTTACCCGGTATCGATGTCAGACTGATTGGCCTGTAATTTCCTGGATCTCCCCTGGAGCCCTTTTAAAGATGGGAGTGACATTAGCTACCTTCCAGTCATCAGAAATGGAGGCAGATTTTAAAGAAAGATTACATATTTTTGTCAGGAGATCCACAAGTTCACATTTGAGTTCTTTCAGAACTCTCGGATGAATGCCATCCGGGCCTGGTGATTTATTAGTTTTTAAATTGTCCATCAGTCGGAGGACTTCCTCTCTTGTCACCGCAATCTGATTCAGGTCTTTCAAACCCCCTCCCGAAATCAGTGCTTCTGGAGTGGGCAAACACTTCTCCTCTTCCACAGTGAAGACAGAGGCAAAAAATGCATTCAGCTTCTCAGCCATTTCCTATCATCCTTCACTACTCCTTTTACCCCTTGGTCATCCAAGGGCCCCACTGCCTCCCTGGCTGGCTTCCTATTTCTAATGTATTTGAAGAAAGTTTTATTGTTGGTCTTTATGTTTTTTGCGATATGCTCCTCATATTCCCTTTTTGCTTGCCTGATCACAGACTTGCATTTTATTTGCCATAGTCTGTGTTCCCTTTTATCAACCTCACTAAGACTAGCTTTCCACCGCTTAAAGGAATCCTTCTTACCTTTTACAGCTTCCATTACTTTATTTGTTAACCATGCAGGCTTTTTTCTATACCTATTTGTACCTTTCCTAACCTGCGGTATATATTTTTTCTGAGCTTCTAGGATTGTCTTTTTAAATAGTCTCCAAGCTTCCCCAATGGTTTTGACCTTCTCCACTCTTCCTTTCAATTTCTTCCTCACATGTCCCCTCATACCAGAGAAGTTACCCCTTTTAAAGTTAAAAGTGGTTGCGTCAGTCTTTTTGGGCAACTCCCTATCTGTACAAATGTTAAACTCAATGACATTATGGTCACTGTTTCCAAGTGGTGCAATCACTTTTACATCTCTCACCAGGTCTTGGGTGTTACTTAGGACCAAATCCAGGATCGCCTCTCCCCTGGTAGGATCTGTGACCATCTGTTCCACAGCACAGTCATTGAGAGTGTCTAAGAACGCAATCTCTTTTTCCCGACTAGAACTCATATTGACCCAATCAATGTGTGGGTAGTTAAAGTCGCCTATTACAACACAGTTATTTCGTCTAGCCGCTATCTTTAATTCATTCATCATTTTATAATCCTCCTCTATCTTTTGATCTGGTGGGCGATAACAAACTCCCACTGTTAAGCCTCCTTTTGGACCCACTATTTCAACCCATAGCATTTCCAGAAGGGAATCCAATTCTCTTACCCTCTCAATCTTACTGGATGGTATACCCTCTCTGACATACAGAGCCACCCCACCTCCAACCCTTTCCCCCTATCCTTCCGATATAATTTATAACCAGGAATCACCGTATCCCACTGATTTTCCTCATCCCACCAAGTTTCTGAAATACCCACAATGTCTATTTCCCCCCAACACCAAGCATTCCAACTCCCCGATTTTACCTCGGAGACTTCTAGCATTTGTGTATAAACACTTATAGTTTCCCACGTTTGTTAAGCCCACAGCCTTCCTCTTGCTGCCTCGAGACCTTGCCAGGCAGTTCCTATCATTAGCCACAGTCTCAGTGG
>JAPDNY010001177.1:0-18367 GCA_029375565.1 Gekko gecko | reverse complement strand
TTTTGTAGAAAAAGCCCAGCAGGAACTCATTAGCATAATAGGCCACACCCAACAGCGGAAACTCATTAGCCTATTAGGCCACACCCCATGTTACCAGGAGTGTGGTCCCTGAACCTACATTCTACACTAAACTCAAGTTCACCCCTGTAATTATCTCGGGCAGGGCTTTTTTGTAGAAAAAGCCCAGCAGGAACTCATTAGCATAATAGGCCACACCCAACAGCGGAAACTCATTAGCCTATTAGGCCACACCCCATGTTACCAGGAGTGTGGTCCCTGAACCTACATTCTACACTAAACTCAAGTTCACCCCTGTAATTATCTCGGGCAGGGCTTTTTTTTGTAGAAAAAGCCCAGCAGGAACTCATTAGCATAATAGGCCACACCCAACAGCGGAAACTCATTGGCCTATTAGGCCACACCCCATGTTACCAGGAGTGTGGTCCCTGAACCTACATTCTACACTAAACTCAAGTTCACCCCTGTAATTATCTCGGGCAGGGCTTTTTTTGTAGAAAAAGCCCAGCAGGAACTCATTAGCATAATAGGCCACACCCAACAGCGGGAACTCATTAGCCTATTAGGCCACACCCCATGTTACCAGGAGTGTGGTCCCTGAACCTACATTCTACACTAAACTCAAGTTCACCCCTGTAATTATCTCGGGCAGGGCTTTTTTTGTAGAAAAAGCCCGGCAGGAACTCATTAGCATAATAGGCCACACCCAACAGCGGAAACTCATTAGCCTATTAGACCACACCCCATGTTACCAGGAGTGTGGTCCCTGAACTTACATTCTACACTAAACTCAAGTTCACCCCTGTAATTATCTCGGGCAGGGCTTTTTTGTGTGGAAAAAGCCCAGCAGGAACTCATTAGCATAATAGGCCACACCCAACAGCGGAAACTCATTAGCCTATTAGGCCACACCCCATGTTACCAGGAGTGTGGTCCCTGAACTTACATTCTACACTAAACTCAAGTTCACCCCTGTAATTATCTCGGGCAGGGCTTTTTTTGTGGAAAAAGCCCAGCAGGAACTCATTAGCATAATAGGCCACACCCAACAGCGGAAACTCATTAGCCTATTAGACCACACCCCATGTTACCAGGAGTGTGGTCCCTGAACTTACATTCCACACTAAACTCAAGTTCACCCCTGTAATTATCTCGGGCAGGGCTTTTTTGTGTGGAAAAAGCCCAGCAGGAAGTCATTAGCATAATAGGCCACACCCAACAGCGGAAACTCATTAGCCTATTAGGCCACACCCCATGTTACCAGGAGTGTGGTCCCTGAACTTACATTCTACACTAAACTCAAGTTCACCCCTGTAATTATCTCGGGCAGGGCTTTTTTTGTGGAAAAAGCCCAGCAGGAACTCATTAGCATAATAGGCCACACCCAACAGTGGAAACTCATTAGCCTATTAGGCTAATGTTACCAGGAATATAGTCATCCAGCCACACCCACCTTTTGCTTCTTGTTCTGTTTACCTTGTCTGTTGTCAAAACCCAGGGCTTTTTTGGTAGCAGGAACTCCTTTGCATGTTAGGCCACACACCCCTAATGCAGCCAGTCCTGATGAGTTTCTGCTGTTGGGTGTGGCCTATTATGCTAATGAGTTCCTGCTGGGTGTGGCCAACTGAGGAGCCAGCCGGAACTCCGTTCCAGTGCGTTCCTGCCCAGAAATAGCCCTGATCTCGGGGTATTTTTTGTTTCCACTTTACATTGAGGTCACCCGGGTTTCGCCCCACACCTGTCCCGGGATAAACGGATGCTGTTGTAACCTGGGATAAATGCAAGGTATCGTGTCGCGAGTTGAACTCTGATAAAACCAGGGATGAGCTCCAAGTGCGGAAAGGACTTTTGTCAGGTAGAGGGCACCCCTCTTTCGATACTTCATTTGGCTCCTCCGTCTCTCTTCTAACCCAATCGAGTTCTTGCAACTACTCTTGGATCTTTACCAACTTGATAACAGACCGTTATTGGCAAAACTTATAACACGATGATAAAAAAACATGCATGATGACCTATCTGGGTTTCCCCTAACCAAAAAACACCCCCAAATATCCCCTTTTGAGCTGAGCACCTTCTTAAATAGAAAAGAGGGATTGGATTGGATTTTTTAAATTTGTGCTACTTAATTGAGATTGTTTATTAGCACCTTACGTTGGGTTTTTTTTAAAGATTCTAATGCCTTTATTCATATCGTTGAAATAAATCAATAAAATTGTTTATTACCACCTTATGTTGTTATTTTTAAGATTTCAGTGCCTTTATTCATATTGTTTTTAGCTGTTGCATATATAGGTAAGCTGCCCTGAGCCCACCCTGCCGGGGAAGACAGGGCATAAATCGAATTAGTTAGTTAGTTAATTAATTAATTAATTAATTAGTACACCTTTCTCACTGGCCGATTCCGCACAATCGCTTGCCCCGGCGTCAGCCCCCCAATAATATCCGCGGAAATTGATCAGTTCCCCACATGTTGGTCCGGATCAGCAATTGACCTGAATCTAATGGCGTTTCCCCCCAGATTTTCCATCTCCGCTATTTTCAGGATCTATTTTTTTACTACGAGGTTAGAGTCGGGGCAATCTAGTGGGGAACTCTTGAATCGCGGCTGTCCTCTCTCCACCCCTTTAACGCCCCTCCGCTTTCCCCCCACCTCTCTGTCCGCCTTCCTGCCTCTGTTCAATTGTTCTGCTCCCCCCTCTTGGGGCTCATATCCCCCCCCATGTTGCGTTGTAACACAATAATGACCCAGCATTAGTAAAGGTTCCCTTGCTCGAAAGCCAGTCGAATCCGACTCTAGGGTTGTGGTGCTCATCTCCGTTTTAAAGCCGAAGAACCAGCATTGTCCGAAGACGTTTCCGTGGTCATGTGGCCGGCATGACTAAACACCAAGGTGCACGGAACGCTGTTACCTTCCCACCAAAGTGGTCCCTATTTATCTACTTGCAATTTCTTGCTTTCGAACTGCTAGGTTGGCAGGAGCTGGGACCAGAGACAGGAGCTCACTCCGTCATGCGGCACTCTCGGGTCTCGAACTGCTGAACTACCGACCTTCCACAGCCTGCAGTTCAGTGTCTTAACCACTTGAGCATTAGCTGGCGTTTAAATGTCCTTTTCCACACACACACCTCCTTGGCGAGCATGTCCATTGTTTTGTTTTGTTTTTACTGTGTTTTCTGGAGCATGAGAGGAAAGTTTGCTGCCACCGATGCAACTGTGGGATGCAGTATAACTTCAGGCAGACCATTGCTGCATTTGAAAGTGCAGTTAAAACTCCTGACAAATAATGCGTAAGGAGAGAGTATGGCACCGAGGCGTGGGCACAATGACCACTTCTCTGATCTCTTCCTCACCTCCCGGTCTCATTTCCCAGGGATTTAATTTCAAAAAACTACAGAGCCAATTGCGGGTCGGTTGCATAGTGACATCATTACACTGCCGCACATGCGAATGGCAGTTTCAGTGGATGCGTCATAACCAGGGCTATTTTGGGGCAGGAACGCACAGGAACAGAGCTCCGGCTGGCTCCCGAGTTGGGCACGCCCAGCAGGAACTCATTAGCATAATAGGTCACACCCCAACAGCAGAAGCTCATTAGGACTGGCTACATGAGGGGTGTGTGGCCTAACATGCAAAGGAGTTCCTGCTACAAAAAGAGCCCTGGGTTTTGACAACAAACAAGGTAAACAGAAGAAGAAGCAAAAGGTGGGTGGGGCTGGATGACCACCCTTCTCGTAACATGGGGGTGTGGCCTAGTATGCTAATGAGCTGTGCTGTCAGGGGTGTGACCCAATATGCTAATAACTTTCTGCTGTTGGGTGCGGCCTATTACGCTAATGAGTTCCTACTGGGTTTTTTCTACAAGAAGAAGAAGAAGAGATTGGATTTATACCCCGCCCTTCACTACCCAAAGGAGTCTCAGAGCGGTTTACAATCTCCTCTCCCTTCCCCTCCCCACAACAGACACCCTGTGAGGTAGGTGGGGCTGTGAGAGCTCTTAACACAAACTGCTCTTTCAGGAACAGCTGTGCCAGAGCTTGTGACTGACCCCAGGTCACATCAGCAGGTGCAAGTGGAGGAGTGGGGAATCAAACCCGGTTCTCCCAGATAAGAGTCCGCGCACTTAACCACTACCCCAAACTGGCTCTGGTCATAACGCACCAATGCATACCAGTATTCTGGTGGGCGGGTGCGTTACGACGCAACCCCGCCTCCTTTTTAAAAAAAAGGAGGGAGAAGACAGGGGAGGCGGGACCAGAGTCAGGGCAAGGCACATGCGGAAACGAATAGCCGGGATGAAACCTGGGTCACATTTCCGTAATGCGGGGATGCACTCATAGAATCGGGCCAATTAGACCCGGGGGGGAAGGAAAGCAAAGCATTAGTGTGGAATCGGCCACTGTGACTCAAAGTGGACTGAGTAACAGAAGGCAGCACAAGCAATAGGATTCGGAGACATGTAATAAGCAATGCAGGAGGGAAGGCGGCCAGATCTCAGGAGCTACGCAGGGTCAAGGACTTGGACGGGAGACCACCGATGAAGACTTTGCAGAGGCAATCGGTGACAAACCACCGCTGAAAGCTCCTCACTGGGACACCGTACGTCAGCTGCAACTTGAGGATGCTTGCTTACATAAATAATAACCGACGTAATAGGACAGTCTTTTCAAGCAAAAAAAAAAAATTTGTTGTGAGCTGCCGAAGGGCACCTGGCCCAGACCTCTGGGCTGGATAAAGAAACCTCAGGCTGATCCAGGAGGTTCTTCTCCTTGGCCAGGCCTCCCGTGTTAAAATTCGTGAGGCAATGGTGCCCTCTGGTGGAAGAATGAGAGAAAGTCAGCCGCTGTGGTAGCGAGTTCTCACAAGCAGTGGGTAAAAACTGCTCTGTGTTCAGGAGACGTAAGAAAAAACAAACAAACAAATGTAACCAGCATTCTCTGCAATACCAGTTTGGTGTCAAACCCCTGATATAATTGCCTTGCCAATGTGCGCAAAATTCAGAACGAACAGCATTTTTGGCTGTTTCGCAAGCGTGCACGGCTGGCGTTCAGCCGGCTAGGTAGCTGCTGATGCCCACAGACAATTCACTGACTTGCTTGGATGATGTGTGTCCCTGTGGAGCACATCATGGGCAGGCCATGGAGCATTAAAATCAAACTCCATGTTCAGAGGCACGAATCCTCTGAATCCCAGAGCCAGGAAGCAACATCAGGGGAAGGCCTCAGCCTCTATGCCCTGTTGGTCCTCCAGAGGAACTGGTTGGCCACTGTGTGAGATGGGATGCTGGACTAGATGGACCACTGGTCTGATCCAGCAGGGCTCCTCTTATGTTCTTATGAAGGCCTTGGCCTCTCTGCCCTGTTGTTGGCCCTCCAGGGGAACTGGCTGGCCTCTGTGTGAGACAGGATGCTGGACTAGATGGACCACTGCTCTGATCCAGCAGGGCTCTTCTTATGTTCTTAACTATGTAGATCCCATGTGCTGTTCATGTGCCTATACAGTTGGTGGCATTCATCATGCTAGCTAGTAGCTACGTATATGCTCTTAACTGACTGTGTGTGTGAACAAGATCTTGGGGTATGGGTGGACAGTACGTTAAATATGAGCAGCCAGTGTGATGCAGGGACAAAAAGGGCTAATGTTATCTTGGGGTGTATCAACAGAGGCATAACATCCAAATCACAAGATGTTATAATCCTGCTGAACACTGCATTGGTCAGGCCACACCTGGAGTAGTATGTGCAGTTCTGGAGGCCTCACTTCAAAAAGGATGTGGATGGAATGGAGCGGGTGCAGAGAAGGGTGACGAGGATAAGAACATAAGAACATAAGAGAAGCCAATGTTGAATCAGGCCAATGGCCCATCTAGTCCAACACTCTGTCACACAGCGGCCAAAATATACCAGGTGCCATCAGGAGGTCCAGCAGTGGGGCCAGGGCACTAGCAGCCCTCCCACTGCTGCCCCCTCCAGCACCAAGAATAGAGTGCATCACCTGTCCCAGACTGAGAGTTCCCATCTATACCTTGTGGCTAATAGCCACTGATGGACTTCTGCTCCATATGTTTATCTAATTCCCTCTTGAAACTGTCCATGCTTACATCTGCCACCACCTCCTGTGGCAGTGAATTCCATGTGTTAATCACTCTTTGGGTGAAGAAGGACTTCCTTTTATCTGTTCTAACCCAACTGCTCAGCAATTTCATGGAGTGCCCATGAGTTCTCGTATTATGAGAAAGGAAGAAAAGTACTTCTTTCTCAACCTGCTCAATCCCATTCATAATCTTATAAACCTCGATCATGTCACCCCTCAGCCGTCGTTTCTCCAAGCTGAAGAGCCCCAAGCGTTTTAACTTTTCTTCATAGGGAAGGTGTTCCACCCCTTTTATCATGATCGGGGGGCCTGGAAACCAAGAAGCCCTGTGAGGAAAGGCTGAGGGACTTGGGAATGTTCAGTCTGGAGAAGAGGAGGTTGTGGGGGGACAGGATTGCTTTCTATAAGTACTGGAAGAACTGTCACTTAGAGGAGGGTAGGGAGCTGTTCCTGTTGGCAGCAAAGGAGAGGACTCTCAAGAATGGGTTTAAATTTAGGGGCAGGAAGGTACCAAGGCTGGATCTTAGGAAAAACTTTTTGACAGTCAGAGTTGTTCAACAGTGGAATCAGCTGCCTTGGGAGGTGGTGAGCTCCCCCTCCCTGGCAATCTTGAAGCAGCGGCTGGACAGACACTTGTCAAGGATTCTCTAGACTGATCCTGCGTTGAGCAGGGGGTTGGACTAGATGGCCTCTAGGGCCCCTTCCAACTCTATGATTCTATGATTGGGTCTACAATTCTCAGGAGACAACGAAGGATGCTGGTGAGGCAGCTGGGGGCCTTCCTGGGCAGGAAAGATCTTGCATCGTGGTGCCTGCCCTGGCAATACATAGATTAGAGTACTGCAATGTACTGTATGTGGGGCTGCCCTTGGACACTGTCCAGAAGCTGCAGTTGGTACAGAACGCTGCAGCCAGAATGTTGACTGGGGTGGGTCACAGGGACCACACCAGATCCAGTCTTTTTCCATCTACATGGGGTCCCAATTAGTTTTGGGGTCTCAAATCAAGGTGCTCTTACAGTCTTGAAGCCGGCATACCTTTACACCTGTCCTCTCTTATATAAACCTACCCGTCCATTCTGGTCATCTTTGGAAGCCTCGCTTCAGTACCCCACTGTCTGACAGGTGGCAACACAGGGAAGGGCCTTCTTTGTCGTGGGCCCCCAGACTTCAGAGCTTCCTCTCCAGGGAGGTTGATCTGTCTCCCTCTATTGTTGTCTTCTGCCAGCAGGTGAAGAATTTTTTATTTTGTCTGGCAAACCCCCAATCAGTGTTCCCTCTAAGCTGAGTTAGTGTGAGCTAGCTCAGTTTTTTTTAGCCTCCAGCTCACTCATTTTTCCCTTCGCTCAGGAAGGATGGCTCCAGAGCAAACTAATTTATGCAGTAGTCAAATCACTCGCTCACAACTTTAATGCCAGTAGCTCACAAAGTTGAATTTTTGCTTACAAGACTCCACGGCTTAGAGGGAACATTGCTGGATGACCTTGGGCAAGCTGTAGTTCTGACAAGAGTTGTTCTTGAAAAAGAGCAGTTTCTGTCAAGAGCTCTCTCAGCCCCACCTACCTCACAGGGTGTCTGTTGTGGGGAGGGGAAGGGAAAGGAGTTTGTAAGCCACTGTGAGACACCTTTGGGCAGTGAAGGGCGGGGTATAAATCCCATCTCTTCTTCTTCTTCTTCTTCTTCTTCTTCTTCTTCTTCTTCTTCTTCTTCTTCTTCTTCTTCTTCTTCTTCTTCTTCTTCTTCTTCTTCTTCTTCTCCTTCTCCTTCTCCTTCTCCTTCTCCTTCTCCTTCTCCTTCTCCTCCTCCTCCTCCTCCTCCTCCTCCTTTATCTTAAATTAGTTTTCAGGTTGAAATGTTTTAATGGCTGCCCTCTCGGGGACCCTATTTGGATGGCAAAGTGGTGTAGCAACTAAATACATAAAATTAAACTTAAAAATAGAACAACTTGGAAAATTCACCAGAAATTCCCGCAGAACGAACGGCTTTCTTTCCACGGAGCGTGACTTGCTCACAGTCAGCTCTGAAACCGAACTCTTTCTCGCTCCCATCTGCAAGCTCTTGGGGGATGTGATCGAGCTAAAAGCCCAGACCTGGATGGCCCAGGCTAGCCCGATTTCTCCCGGTCTCAGAAGCTAAGCAGGGTCGACCTTGGCGAGTATTTGGAAGGGCGACCTCCAAGGAATACCAGGGTCATGACACAGAGGCAGGCAATGACAAACCACCTCTGAAACATCTCTTGCCTTAAAAACAAAAGTCTATCTCACCACTTAGTGTGCAGTTCTAGAGGCGTCACTCCAAAAAGGACGTGGGCACAATCGAGAGGGTGCAGAAGAGAGCGACGAGGATGATCAGGGGCCTGGAGACTGAGCCCTACGAGGAAAGGCTGAGGGCCCTGGGAATGTTTAGTTTGGGGAAGAGGAGACTGAGGGGGGACATGATTGCTCTCTTTAAGTATTTGAAAGGCTGTCATTGGAAGGAGGGCAAGGAGCTGTTCCAGCTGGCAGCAGAGGACAGGACCCGAAGCCACGGGTTTAGATTACATGCAGAAAGGTATCGGGTGGATACGAGGAAAAACTTTTTCACGGTCAGAGCGGTCCAGAGGTGGAATCAGCTGCCCAGGGAGGTGGGGAGCTCCCTTTCACTGGCAGTTTTCAAGAAGAGGCTGGATTAGTATTTGTCAGAGATGCTTCAGGCTGGTCCTGCATTGGGCAGGGGGTTGGACTAGGTCTTTAGGGCCCCTTCCAACTCTACGATTCTACGAGTCTATGAACAGGAAGGAGAATCCGTGAGTACCCGCGAGGGAGCACCAGACAAAACAGGAAAGTTTTCATCCACCATTGGAAGACAATGTGATTCTATGATTCTATGACACTAAAGGAGCTCGAACTTCTGGCTGCCAGCAGATGAAGAATTAGGATCTCAGGATCTCCTGGCTGTACTATACATACTGCCTTATTATTATTATTGTTGTTGTTATAGTTGTTATATCTAGGTAAAAGCCACGGGAAATGTCAACTGTTCATTTCTGCATATTATTTATTTACTTACTTCAGTGATCATCCCACCTTTCTCCACAAGGGGGACTCAGAGCGGGTTACGTTGTTCCCCTCCCTTTTACTCCTACAACAACCCTGTGAGATATGTTGGGTTAAGAGTTCCAAGGTCCCCCAGTGACCTTCCGTGGCAGAGTGGGGATTCAAACCTGGGTTTACCCAGATCCTAGTCTGACACTCTTAACCACTGCACCACCCTGGCTCTCTGTTAACTCCATGCTGCTCCTGGAAGACAAGGGACTCCCTCTCCCGGAACAGCACGGGGGGGGGGGGAGCTGGTGAAAATCACTCCCCTCTTCTTCCTGCAGAGACCCTGCATGGGATCCAAGCCACTGAATACAATGAATCACAGATTAATTAATTATCTTATGGCATTGTGTGTGGTAGAGCCAGGAGATCCAAAGATTGTCTGGCAGCATTAAGTTCTAACTATTTTTAGCATTATGTGCCTCATTAGGTGGCAAGCTAGACTTATTTGGGGGGGCTAAGAAAGCTCTGAGAGCTGTGACTGACCCAGGGTCACCCAGCTGGCTTCATGTGGAGGAGTGCGGAATCGAACCTGGTATTCCAAATTAAAGTCAGCTGCTCTTAACCACCAGTTTGGTGTAGTGGTTAAGTGCACGGACTCTAATCTGGGAGAACCGGGTTTGATTCCCCACTCCTCCACTTGCACCTGCTGGCATGACCTTGGGTCAGTCATAAGTTCTTTCAGAGCTGTCCTTGAAAGAGCAGTCCTCGAAAGAGCTCTCTCAGCCCCACCTACCTCCCAGGGTGTCTGTTGTGGGGAGGGGAAAGGAAAGGAGTTTGTAAGCTGCTCGGAGACTCCCAGTGAAGGCTCGTGTATAAATCCAATCTCCTCCTCCTCCTCCACTTCTTCCTCCTCTTCCTCTTCTTCTTCTCTATACCACACTGGCTCTAATGAATCACAAAACTCTTGGCTTTGGGAATCAGGCTGCAGAAGTAAAAATGTTCTAGGCGGGGATTGTTGAGTGGAGGCGGAGATATCTTCCCCCGCCCTGGCAGGAGAGAAACGAGGAATCCCCCTGAGATGTCAGGGGAAAGTTTTGCCTCTGGGTGTGCTGGATGAATGGGTGGCCACGGCAGAGAGAAAAAAGCATTAGGAAATATTTGCAGTCAAGGCCAGATAAGCATTGTGCCAGCCAGGCAAAAGGGCTGGACGAGAGAGAAAAGACGTAGAACCCTCCCCCCTTCCCCCTGCAAGCCCGGATCTTTTTTTAAAAAATTAAGTCATAGGTGACATAAAATATTCTCCAGGCCATATGCATCCCCTCCGCTATGACTATCAAGATCGGAATAAATTATGGAGAACTGTAAAAGTTTCAGAAGAAATTAGGCAGACTAAAAGAAAAATGCTACAAGGGGTCATGGAATATCGGGGTTGCAGAGTCCAGTTATTTTAGGCACGGAATCTGGATTTCCTGGTGGTGGAAAATGCTGTCGAGTTACAGGCAACCCCAGAGGGTTTTAAAAGCAAGAGGTGATGAAGAAGAAGAGATTGGATTTATACCCTGCCCTTCACTACTCGAAGGAGTCTCAGAGTGGCTTCCAATCTCCTTTTCCTTCCCCGCCCCACAATAGACACCCTGTGAGGTAGGTGGGGCTGAGAGAGCTCTCTCGAGGACTGGTCTCGAGAGCAACTCTGGAAGAACTTGCAACTGACCCAAGGTCACCCAGCAGCTGCATGTGGAGGAGTGGGGAATCAAACCCGGCTCTCCCAGATTAGAGTCTGTCCTCCTAACCACTACACCAAACTGGAGGCTTGCCTGGATAGCAACTCTGGACTTCCTTGGTCGTCTCCCATCCAAGTACTCATCAAGGTCGACCCTGTTTAGTTTCTGAGATCTGAAGAAATCGAGCCTTCCAGGTTGGAGTAAATTCTCCACTGCAGAATTTTAATCTAGCATTCTGAACATGGTCTATAACCTTCTGGCCAAAACATCACTCACACCTGAGGTTCATTCGATCTTAGCATGAAACTCAACATATCCACTTAGTGGGACTAAAACAAATGAAAATAAATCAGCACCAGTGATTACCTTGGCTCTCAACACCCACGATGAGTGGCAGAGAGCCAGTTTGGTGTAGTGGTTAGGAGTGCGGATTCTAATCTGGGTTTGATTCCCCAACTCCTCCACAGGCAGCTGCTGGTGTGACCTTGGGAGAGTCACAAGTTCTCTCTGAGCTGTTCTCTCTGGAGCAGTTTCTCTCCGAGCTCTCTCAGCCCCGCCTGCCTCACAGGGTGTGTGTTGCAGGGAGGGGAAGTGTTAAGTATGAGACTCAACAATGATTTCAGCTTCAAAAGTGATTTCAGCTTTATTTGAACAGCAAACTGTAAGTCAGGAACACACAACAAACAAGTGGAGCACAGCTCCCTTTTTAAACTCTCCCGGGCTGTCAAAGCCACACCCACAGTTAGCTAAAGGCCAATCACAACACAGAGATAAAGGCCAATCATAACACAGAGATAAAGGCCAATCATAACACAGGGATAAAGGCCAATCACAACACAGAGATAAAAGGCCAATCACAACACAGAGATAAAGGCCAATCAGGACCGTTCCCTCTTTGCAACATTCTCACACAGTGATTGGGTATTTACAATGGTTTCCCCGAAACCAGCCAATGGTAATGTGACAGCTGAAGAGCCACATTCAAACTCAAGCTTAACATGGAAATGTATAGCAAGGATTCACATCCCAATACATAACAGGAAGGGAAGGGGCTTGTAAGATGCCCTGAGACTCCTTTGGGTAGTGAAGGGCGGGGTGTAAATCCAATCTCTTCTTCTTCTCCATTCTGCCCCCCCAAAAGAGTTCGGTGTCATCTGAAAAGCTGCAAATCTTTAAAGTATCGGGATGAATGAATATATATATAAGTAAACCAGGCAGTCATTTTTCCCTCAGAGATGTTGCGGCAACTGCATTTTATTCAAAACTGTGTCGACGATCGCCATCTAGTGGCGATGGTTTGGATGGCACGCGAGAACCGCTGCAGAACCTGCCCCGCGAATGGCCGCTTTCCAAATCCACCTTCTCAGACAACACACCTACACCTGTTCCCTGCTGCCTACTCACAGGTATAATCATCTCCACAGTCTGGATTTTCCTGTTCTGGCTGAGGGCGGCTTGTTATTATTAATTTTTGACTACATAATTAGGCTCGATCGACTGGTTTTAACATTTCATAAAAACTGGGAGTGGATCCGGACGAAACCTTCATGTAAACATGCCAGGCTGCATGCAGCAATTCTGTTTTATGGAGTTGCATGGCCAGATTTCGTTCTGCTCAGTGATGTAGTGCCCTGGCCTGAATGGCCCGGGCTAGCCCAACTTTGTCAGATCTCAGTAATTAACAGGTGGAATTTACTGCCACAGGAAGTGGTGGCAGCTACAAGCATAGACAACTCCAAGAGGGGATTGAATAAACATATGGAGCAGAAGTCCATGAGGTATAGAGGGAACACTCTATACAGTGATGCGCTGTCTTCTTGGTGCTTGGGGGCAACAGTGGGAGGGTTTCTGGAGCTCTGGCCCCACTGGTGGACCTCCTTGATGGCCCCTGAGTTTTGGCCAGTGTGTTGGACTGGATGGGCCATTGGCTTGATCCAACATGACTTCTCTTATATTTTTATGAGGAGATTGGATAAACGTATGGAACTTTTCTCCCTTTCTCACAATACAAGAACGCATGGGCACTCCATGAAATTGCTGAGCTGCCATGTTATAACAGATAAAAGGAAGTACTTCTTCACCCAAATGGTGATTAAAACATGGAACTCACTGCCACAGGAGGTGGTGGCGGCTACAAGCAAGGGCAGCTTCAAGAGGGAATTAGATAAGCATATGGAGCAGAGGTCATCAGTGGCTATTAGCCACGGGGTATAGATAGGAACTCTCGGTCTGGGGCAAGTGATGCCCTGTATTCTTGGTGCTTGGGGAGGGCAACAGTGGGAGGGCTTCTGGTGTCCTGGTGCCACTGCTGAACCTCCTGATGGCACCTGGTATTTTTGGCCACTGTGTGACACAAGAGTGTTGGACTGGATGGGCCATTGGCCTGATCCAACATTGGCTTCTCTTATGTTCTTAACAGAGAACCATCAGTGGCAAGAAGAAGAAGAACAAGAAGAGGAGGAGGAGGAGATTGGATTTATACCCCACCCTTCACTACCCGAAGGAGTATCAGAGTGGCTTACAATCTCCTTTTCCTTCCCTCCCCACAACAGATACTCTGTGAGGTAGGTGGGGCTGAGAGAGCACTTTTGAGGACTGCTCATGAGAGAACAGCTCTGAGAGAACTTATGACTGACCCAAGGTCACACCAGTAGCTGCATGTGGGGAATCAAACCCGTTTCTCCCAGATTAGAGTCCATGCTTCTAACCACTACATCAAGCCTTTATCCAAACATCAAGCCTTTATCCCCCACTCCACTTCCAGTTTTCTCTGATTGTCTGCTAGCATATGCAAAATGTCCCCTGAATTAGATGAGATTTATATATATATATAAATATGTTAAATAAAGCAATAAAGAAGGTAAATATTCCACCCAGTGGCCCAGTCTGCCTCCAGGGCAGGCAGGCAATGCTTGGGTGTACCCCTCTATTCCTCTTATTTCCAGAGCCCTGCCTGCCTGCCCGCTTGTACAAGCAAACTGTTTCACCCTGTTCCCTGTCATACATTCATATCATTATTTCTTCAGTTTCCAGACTGGGTTGGACCACCTTTTTTATGGTGTTTGAATGTCTCTCTCCTTAATGAGGAGATTTTAAACAGTCAGATGACAGCCGAGTTATCAGAATATTTTAATATTAACCAAGGAACAGCCAGTACTTTTGCTACTGAATGGGACGCTTGTGAAACTTTTATTAGAGGGAGATTCATTGCATCTGCTTCTCATAAGAAGAAGCTTAGAGAGATGACAGAAGTAACATGGAGCGATAGACTGAAATATCTCTTAAGCCAGTTTGCTGTAGCTCTCAGACCAGATCTCTGTCAGGAACTGCAAAAGGTTAAATACGAACTAAATAATATACTATCCACGACAGCAGAATATACTTTAATTTCTTTGTGCCAGTCATATTGGGAAAGTGGTGAGAGACCAGGTAAAATTTTAGCACATTGTGTAAGACAGCAAAACAGTAAGAACTATATTCCTTCAATCACAGATGAGAAGATTATAGTACAGACTGCCTCTAGGGAAATAAATGTACAGTTCTATGAGTATTGTTCCTGAGTTGTACAGTAAAGGCAAAGAATTCAAAGGAAAAGATTTGGGAACGTTTTTATTTCACCTTGATTTCTGACATTTAGATATCATCCGGCAACAGATTCTTGAGGAACCATTGTGCATGAATGAAATAAAAGCAGTGATCATGCATATGAATAAAGGCAGATCTCCGGGACTGGATTGTTTGCCTATTGAATGGTATAAAATCTTTTCAGGTTTCTTAATTCCAAAACGTGAACAATTGTATAATGAGATTTTTTTTAATCTGGCTCATTGACATTGTCGTTCTATGGTACCTATATAATCCCTCAATCTAAAGACCGTACCTCGTGTGCAAATTTTCAGTCTATTTCTTTGATGGATGTTGATGCTCAGATATTAAATGCTATTCTTGCTAACAGACTTCAAAAGGTTGTTACAACTTTGGCACACGTAGACCAGGCAGGATTTATACGAGGCAGGTGAGGCTCAGATATTCTTTCTTAAAATCTATCATGTTTATAGGACACCGAGTGAGTTAGGTTATTATAAAACACAGGTCCATAAACCCACACGATTTTCTGTTATGAGGCTTTTTTTTCCTATTCAAAGCTATAAACTATTTAAAAAATTAATTAGTTGTGATGCTGGTCACTGATATAACTGTTTTAAATAGTAGGAGATCCGATCAATTTGCCAGTTTCTTCCTTGATGCTGAAAAAAGCCTTTGACAAAATGTGCTGGAAATCTCTCTTTGCTACCTTGACTGAATTCGATTTCCTTTACACGTTTTTGAAGTGGATTAGAATTCTTCATTCATCTCCCAGATCCAGAGTGCAGACTGTTGGCGTATTTTCTGCACCATTCCCTCTTACAGAGAGCCAATTTGGTGTAGTGGTTAGGAGCGTGGACGCTGATAAGGGAGAACCAGGTTTGATTCCCCACTCCTCCAAATGCAGTTGCTGGTATGACCTTGGGTCAGTCACAAGTTCTCTCAGAGCTGTTCTCTCACGAGCAGCCCTTGAAAGAGCTATCTCAGCCCCTCCTGCCTCACAGGGTGTGGGAAGGGAAAGGTGATTGTGAGCCTCTCTGAGACTCCTTCGGGTAATGAAGGGCAGGGTATAAAGCCAATCTCTTCTCTTGTGAGGGGTACTGGATAGTGTTGCCTTCTTTCTCCTCCTATTTTTGATTTATGTCGGGCACCTCTGGCTTGTAGACAAAATAATAGTATTCATGGCTTTGTGCATAATTCCTTGGGCTTTAAAATTATTCTTTATGCAGATGATCTTTTATTATTCATTTTGGGACCTCAGTCTTCCATTGCTGCATTAATGAATATGATTAGTACCTTTGGAGACTTGTCTGGAGATTTGATTACCCGGGCAAAATCTGTGTTGGTGCCACTGGGGGGCAAATATGTCACAGAGTGCATTTGCCTATGGACATTTTCGCTGGTGCCCAGATGTTATTACTTATTTTGGAATACGAATTCCTAGAGATATTACACATGTGGTTACGCTAAATTTTAACAAGCCAATTGCTGATATTTGTTTACATTTGGACAGATGGGGGAGGACTTTCAACTTGTCTTTATGGGGCAAAGGGTACACACTCAAAATGAATATTATACCTAGGATTATTTAAATTTTCCGTGCAATTCCTTTGTATATACCTCAGTGATACCTCACTGAAAATGTCTAGACAGTGTGCAACTGCAATAAAAAAGGCCAACACTATGCTGGGGATTATTAGGAAGGGAATTGAAAACAAATCAGCCAGTATCATAATGCCCTTGTATAAATCAATGGTGCGACCTCATTTGGAGTACTGTGTACAGTTCTGGTCACCACACCTCAAAAAGGATATTATAGCATTGGAAAAAGTGCAGAGAAGGGCAACTAGAATGATAAAAGGGTTGGAACACCTTCCCTGTGAAGAAAGCTTAGGGCTCTTTGGCTTGGAGAAACGACGACCGAAGTGTAACATGATCGAGGTTTATAAGATTATGCATGGGATAGAGCAGGTCGAGAAAGAAGTACTTTTCTCTCTTTCTCACAATACAAGAACTATGAATACTCAGCTGTTAAAAGATCACAAATTTTTAAGCAAAACTAAAATCGAAATCCAAGATTTCTTCAAACAGAATATTCAACCTGAGACACCGATTGAAATAGTCTGGGATGCATTCAAAACATATATGCATGGCTGGATCATTAATTATGAAGCTTGGAAGAAAAAACAAAAGAAAGCGCAGTATGAAAATTTGAGAAAACGAATTCAAAAGAGGAAGATAAAATGAAAAGAAATGCTGACACAGAAAAAGTGAAACCTAAAATAAAAATTTTACAACACCAATTGAATAATGCTGCTGATGCAGGAATTAGCGAGAAAATTAGAATTTACTAAACAATACTGCTTCAATAATGCGAATAAACCCACCAGATGGCTGGCATATAAGAAAAGAAAGAGAAAAATGACACATAAAATCATTAAAAGATGAAGGAGAAGAAAAATATACCCTACAGGATTTAAAGAAGATTACAGAAACCTTTTATTATGCATGGAATAGAGCAGGTCGAGAAAGAAGTACTTTTCTCCCTTTCTCACAATACAGAAACTTGGGGGCACTCCATGAAATTGCTCAGCAATCGGGTTAGAACGGATAAAAGGAAGTCCTTCTTCACCCAAAGAGTGATTAACACATGGAATTCACTGACACAGGAGGTGGTGGCAGCTACAAACATGGACGGCTTCAAGAGGGAATTAGATCAGCATATGGAGCAGAGGTCCATCAGTGGCTATTAGCCAGAAGGTATAGATAGGAACTCTCAGTCTGGGGCAAGTGATGCTCTGCATTCTTGGTGCTTAGGGAAGGGTCAACAGTGGGAGGGCTTCTGGTGTCCTGGCCCCACTGGTGAACCTCCTGATTTTTGGCCACTGTGTGACGCAGAGTGTTGGATTGGATGGGCCATTGGCCTGATCCAACATTGGCTTCTCTTAGGTTCTTGCCTTGCAGATATATTCATAAAATTATTACTTTGTTTCAGAACTTTATGTGGAGTTCCTCACCATCTCAGATTTCAAGAAGAAGAAGAGGAGGAGGAGGAGGAGGAGATTGGATTTATATCCCGCCCTCCACTCAGAGTCTCAGAGCGGCTTACATTCTTCTTCCTTTCCTGTCCCTACAACAGACACCCTGTGAGGTAGGTGGGGCCGAGAGAGACCTGAGAGAACTGCTCTTGAGAGAACAGCTCTGAGAGAACTTGTGACTGACCCAAGGTCACCCAGCAGCTGCATGTGGAGGAGTGGTTTGACTTTGCAAGAGGGGAGTTCAGACAGATAGAAATGTGGGGTGCAAGCGCTGGCATCTGCAAAGACTGGACTTTCCCGGTGTTCGTTAACTCTGCTTTGAGGACGGGGCAGAATGGGATGGTGACGACTGGGGCACGGAAGGGAGATGTCGCTGTCTGATTGTGCTCTTTCATCCACAAGAGTACTGCAATGATATTGGATCAAACTGCTCGTGTGATCACAACTCAGGTATTGGAATAGTTCAGGAAACCAGGATTAGGGTTGGGAGCCTCCAGGTGGGGCCTGGAGATCTTCCAGTATTAGAATTGATCTCTGCCCTAGACCATTTCAAAAACAGTGTTCATGACGATATATATACTTGGAGGGCTGTCCTATAGAGGATGGTGCGGAGTTGTTTTCTGTTGCCCCAGAAGGTCAGACCAGAACCAACGGGTTGAAATTAAATCAAAAGAGTTTTTGGCTAAACATTAGGAAGAACTTCCTGACAGAGCAGTTCCTCAGTGGGACAGGCTTCCTCAGGAGGTGGTGGGCTCTCCTTCTTGGGAGGTTTTCAAACAGAGGCTGGATGGCCACCTGACAGAAATGTGGATTGTGTGAACTTTGGCAGATCACGAGAGGGAGGGCAGGAAGGGTTGCCTCTGGCACAAAGGTAACTGGAACGGAAGTGTCAT
>JAPDNY010001176.1:0-18367 GCA_029375565.1 Gekko gecko | reverse complement strand
TTTCTCACAATACAAGAACTCATGGGCACTCCATGAATTTGCTGAGCAGTCGGGTTAGAACAGATAAAAGGAAGTACTTCTTCACCCAAAGAGTGATTAACATATGGAATTCACTGCCACAGGAGGTGGTGGCAGCTACAAGCATGGACAGTTTCAAGAGGGAATTAGATAAACACATGGAGCAGAAGTCCATCAGTGGCTATTAGCCACAGGGTATAGATGGGAACTCTCAGTCTGGGGCAGGTGATGCACTCTATTCTTGGTGCTGGAGGGGCAGCAGTGGGAGGGCTTCTAGTGTCCTGGCCCCACTGCTGAACCTCCTGATGGCACCTGGTATATTTTGGCCGCTGTGTGACAGAGTGTTGGACTAGATGGGCCATTGGCCTGATCCAACATTGGCTTCTCTTATGTTCTTATGTTGGCCGAGGACAGACTGGCAATTTGCCCCGGTATCGAGTCGGGGCAAAAAAACCCGGAGTAAATGATACCGGGTTTTCCCATCCACACAGGCGGGGGCCTCTGCCGGAAGAAACGGGACAGAGGCACGCGGGAGCGTTCAGACTGCCGCGCCAGAGGCGCGCTATATTTGCTGTTTCCTCATTATTTCGGCTGTGGGCGCATTTCGGCGATTTTTTTTTTTTGTCCTGCAACGCCGGCACCGCATTGGGCAGTGGAGCGGAGCGCAGCCAATCACACCGCTGCTGCCTCATGCCCAACGCGGGTTGCTCCCGGCTTTTCGGCTGCGCGTTCAGACTCCCCGGAAGCAGAGAAACACGCGACAAACGCAGGCTTTCAAGATTTGCGTCGGCATTTATCAGGTGTTTTTTAATCTGGCAGTGAAGCGCGAGAGCACCGGTAGGCTACGGGTGGGGGACGCCAGGCAGATGTGCCTGTGTGAACATTCCATTTAATCCGATATTGAGTCGTTGTCAGCCCGGGTCCCATCCCGCGGCAAATTGCCAGTCTGTCCTCAGCCGTTCTCTGAACATAAGCTGTTGGGCAAGCCAAATGGGAAAACAGTCATCCTCATGCTCTGTCTGTAAGCTTCTTGGAAGGATTTGTCTGGCCACTGTTGGGCACAGGATGCTAGATCGGATATACTTTATCATCCAGCAAAGTTCTGATCCAGCTCGCTTCATGTTACTGTGAAACGATACCGGCTCTGGTGAATTTCTGAGATCCCAGAAACAGGTCCCGCTCAGAAAGCTGCAATCTCAGTGCCTATCATAATTTCTCACAAAACCATACACCAGTAAAAAGGAAGGTCACCCCTTTTAGAGACACAAGGTGTGAGTTGTGGACCTGAATCTGCTGGGAGGCCTCTTCTTTCGTTTTGTTGGGCTTATTCCATATCCTCATTTTACTCACTGTTGAGTTACTGCAGGGGTGGCCAAACTGCGGCTCGGGAGCCACAAGCGGCTCTTTCACATATATTGTGCGGCTCCCGGCAGGGTGGCTGGGGAAGTGAAGGGGAGGCATGCCTCCCCGACCAGTCTTCCCTTCCCTAACCAATGTTTCCTCCCAGCGTAGGCTTGGGGGGGGGCAGAGGGGAGAAAGCAACTTTAAATGCTGGCTTGGAGAAAGCACTTGTCTCTTTAAATATCTGTTTTGACCCCCTTTGCTTTTATTTCTGGCAGTCCCGTTTAATGTTAATGTTAATAAAAAGCAAATCTGCATATTTTCCCATAAAACCGTGTGTGTGATATTTGTTCACGTCTTGCGGCTCTCAGACAGCTGACGTTTCTTCTATGTGGCTCTTACGTCAAGCAAGTTTGGCCACCCCCGAGTTACTGTTTCCAGGGGGAGGTCCTTTTTTGCATGTTCTTGGCTCCCTCTAGTGGTTGATTTGATATTGCACACCTTTATTTCCAGTTTATCTCCCAAGAGTTGAAATCTGTTGGGAGACAAACTGGAAATACAGCTGTTTGATATTGAATCGACCACTAGGTGGAGCAAAACACATGCAGAACAGAGGGCTGGACACAGATAAACAGGAACTTAATAGTGAGTAAAATGAGAATGCAGAAAAGCCCCTTTCTCAAGTCAGCTGTGCGGTACTTTGATGACGCTGGGCCAATTTCCACCAGTCATAACCATATATATGAATACTGCACTTCCCCCCCCTTTTTTCTTTTTTTACAAAAAAAAAGAGCAGTGGTCAAACCACTGGTCTCTCAAAGTCAATATTGTCTATTCTGACCTTCCACACTGGAGGCAGAGGTGTTTCAAATCCCCCAATTTGGTGTAGTGGTTAAGTGCGTGGACTCTAATCCAGGAGAACCGGGTTTGATTCCCCCACTCCTTCATTTGCACCTGGCTCAATGACCCTGGGCAAGCCGTATTTGATATTTGATATTTGGATGGTTTTGATACCTTATATGTTGTGATATTTATATGATAAATTATATATGATGAAATTACTGTAAAATATTATTCTAAAAATATAAATATTATTTACGATATGCTATAATAATCTGTAACACGGTATTTGTTATATGTTGGTAGTTCTGATAAGAGCTGTTCTCGTAAAAGAGCCATTTCTGTCAGAGCTCTCTCAGCCCCCACCTACCTCACAGGGTGTCTGTTGTGGGGAGGGGGAAGGGAAGGGAGTTTGTAAGCCACTCTGAGACACCTTTGGGTAGTGAAGGGTGGGGTATAAATCCAATCTCTTCTCTCTTCTTCTTCTTCCTACTTTCTGATCACCCTGACGTGGATGGCCCAGGCTCACCTGATCTCGTCCGATCTTGGAAGTAAAGCAAGGTTGGCCCTGGCTACTACTTGGATGGGAGACCATCAAAGAAGTCCAGAGTTGCTACCAAGAAGCAGGCAAACCATGTCAGTTTCTAGCTTGCCTTGAAAACCCTTATGGGGTCACCCTGGATCTGGTGCAACTGGACAGCACTTCCCACTGCCGCCTTCTAATCCTGTTAACTGAAGATGCTGGGGATGGGATACGTTCGGCATCCAAAGCTTCACCACCAAGCTATAGGACCTCCCAGGGGACAATTTGGATCAACCAATGGTCCAACTCAGGATAAGAGAGAGTCAATTTGTTGTAGTGGTTAAGAGCGCGGACTCTAATCTGGGGGAACTGGGTTTGATTCCCCACTCTTCTACATGCAGCTGCTGGTGTGACCTTGAGTCAGTCATAAGTTCTTTCAGAGCTGTTCTCTCAAGGGCAGCTGTCGAGAGAGATCTCTCAGCCCCACCTACCTCAGAGGGTGTCTGTTGTGGGGAGGAGAAGAGAAAGGAGATTGCAAGCCCCTTTGAGACTCCTTCGGGTAGTGAAGGGCAGGGTATAAATCCAATCTCTTCTTCTTCTAGATGTTTGGCTGTACAGAAGGGAAGCAGGAGGGTGGATCAACAAGACAGTCCTGTCTGCTCTAGGCTGAAGACATTTGCAGCCACCAAATACTAGTAAGCAGGGGTCATTTTGTAGAAAAAGAGGTGCAGGAGCTCATTAGCATAACTCATTAGCATAACTTGTTTGCATATACCACACTCCCTGACATCACCAGAAGTGTATCAGAAGGCAACACCCACCACTCAGGCTCCACCCCAGGGACTGTCTTTCCACTCTGGGGGCTGTCATTCCACTCCCAGAGTAGCCTATCTGGGTCCAGGAGGAATGCTACACATGCTGCTTTGCGCTCCTGCTGGGAGCTGGGGGCTTGCCACTGCCTGTGCTTCTAACTGCCGGAGCTCCGCTCCTGCACGTTCCTGCTCCAAATGACCCCTGCTAGTAAGCATTAGTGGCATGAGAATCGGCAACTGAACACAGAGTGTGAAAGATAGATCAAGATGGGTAGCCATGTTAGTCTATCTGTAGCAGTAGAAAAAAGCAAGAGTCCAGGAGCACCTGAAAGACTAACAAAATATGTGGCAGGGGAGGAGCTTTCGTGCGTCACTGTATCTGAAGCAGTGAGCAGTGACTCACAAAAGCTCACACTGCCAACATGTTTTGTTAGTCTTCAAGGTGCTACTGGACTCTTGCTCTTCTCTACTGCTATAGAGTACGAAAGGAGGCTGATCGACGCAGCTGGTTTGCCTTCCTGGTTGTGGTAAATCTCTTTGCAGACACCTTTGGCACTGGCCTGCCAGATGGTACATGTACACGGTTCCTTCGGCCGTTATTTAAATAGAGATCAAACCAAACCGATGGCCTGAAGGGGACCACCCCTCTCTTTTCCCAAGCGGAGCAGACGTGACTTTCGAGAGCCAAAATGCAAAGCAAAACCGGTTGTGCTGACTACACAAACTGCACTCAGTCTTGGTGACAACCGGGCATTAGCGCCAAGTTCATCATTGGCTCATCCATCTCACTTTCCCTGGACCCGGTCTCTCTTCGGAGACGGCATATTGAGCTCGGCTGGATTTATTTCCTGGCTTTGATGCCTGCCCTTGTCATCTTTCACGGGCCTCTCCAAATGCACCGCAGGGTCACTATAGATTCAACACTATGGAACTGATCAACATAATTCAATGTCCCACCCCCACCCCCTCCCAAAGAGCTTGGGAAGAAAGGAAGTAGGTTAGCCATCTGTGGGCATGAAAAGCCTTTTTGTTGGCAGGCTGCCTATGTCACCATATGGCACAGGTCCCCAGTCTTGTTGAGCATGTGGGCACTTTTTGAATTCTGAGGAAGGGGAGTGGGCACCGCCACAAAATGGCTGTCATGCATCACAAAACGGTAGGAGGCTGCCAGCCAAGTATCTCCCTAGGGCAAAGGTGGCTGTTGCTGAATGGGTTATGCATCCTGGGCTCTTAACCAGTTTGGTGTAGTGGTTAAGAGAGGCGGACTCTAATCTGAGGAACCAGGATTGATTCCCCCACTTCTCCACATTCAACCAGCTGGGTGACCTTGGAAAAATCACAGTTCTCTCAGAGCTGTTCTCTCCGACGGGCAGTTCTCTCAGAGCCCTCTCAGCCCCACCTACCTCACAGGGTGTCTGCTGTGGCGAGAGGAAGGGAAGGAGATTGTAAGCTGCTCTGAGACTCCGAGTGAAGGGTGGGGTATTAGTCCAACTCTTACCTTTCTTCTTCATCATCATCTCCTGCCCCAACAAGCAGGACTTCCAGAGGCACTGGTTGGCCACTGTGTGAGACAGGATGCTGGACGTGATGGACCACTAGGCTGACCCAATGGGACTCCTCAGTAGTAATAGGGTGTACCCTTCTTTTAATTCAGAGACCGGAAACGTTTGACAGCTGCCCCCATCCCCCTGCGGAAGCCATGCTTCCGCTAAGGGGGGGCATGCTTCAAAAACAGGGATGGGCAAGATGGCCGCCAGTATCAGCCCAGAAGGGAATGGAGGAGGCTGTGCTATGGGGCTGTTAGCAGCAGGGGGTTTGCAGTGGGGAGAAGGAGACTGGTACAATGGCAGCCATTTGTGTTGTTGTGCTTGGTGCAAAAACTTTAGGCTGTGGGGGCAGTAAAAGCAGAGAGAATATCCAAGGGGAGCAAGTGTACAAGTTTGTTTTTTTAACAAAGTGTTGTTGAAAAAGTGTGTTTGGTGTAAGTTCAAGTGCTTGGAATTTTCAGAATATCCCCAGTTCTCTCTCACTGGAAACTCAGACAGGCAAGAAAGGGGGAGATTTCCACTCCCTGCTTGAAAAAAGGGAGAGCTGAAATCACTATGCCCCCCCTATTGTTGTGCTTGGTGCAAAAACTTCAGGCGATAGAGAGAATTTCCAAGGGAAGCATGTGTGCAGTTTATTTATGTATTTATTTTTAACATGTGCTGAAATGTGTGTTTGGTGTAGGTTTCAAACTTTGCCGGCGCTCTCACGCTGGAGGCTCAGGCTGGCAAGAAAAAGAAGAAAAAAGTTTTCCTCCTCTGCTTGAAAAAGGAGAGCTGAAATCACCATGCCCCCCCCTTCACCACCACCCCCCGAGAAAAGGAAAGACTATTGATTCTAACGTATATCTACTAACAAAAAAAAAAGCACATTTTGCAGACTGTGAAAATTGGGCACAACAACATCCCTTTTTTCCTTTGGGTTGTGTGTATCTCTGTGTTTAGTGCAGACTCCCCAGGGTCTGAGAAGTCTCACACACACACACACACACACACACACAGCCAGCTGATTTCCACTCTTTGCAAGCCCCCCCCCCGAGAGCAAAGGCAACCAGTTTGCTGCAAAGGGGGAAAAGTGTCCTTTTTAAAAAGTGAAATGGCTGCTGCATATCACAGGAATAGGTAAAGAGCAAATAAAGAGAGAGAGAGAATCTCTAAAGCCTGCTCTCTCTCTCTCTCTTTCTGCAAACGTCCCCCCCACCCCCACCCCAAGGTACACACATCGCAAAAAACAGCTTGATTGAAGCAAAGGGAAAGAACAAATAAAGAGCAGACATCCCCTTTAACATCTCAGCAACAATTTTAACCCATAGAAAGTAGTGTTAATTTGAAAGCAAGCAGAGAGAGAGAGATTGCACTAGAGAATCTCAAGCCATGAAAAAAAAAAGACAACCAGCTCACTTACCCAGAAAAACATAGGGAATGCCAGTCTCCAGTTCCCCCCCCCGTGCCCCCAACTCAAGTTAAAGCATGCAAGCAGGAAATTCCCCCCACACCCCGGTTTCAATCCTTTTTTAAAAGAAATACAGTGTGCAAAACCAGAGAAAACTCTTCTGGGCAAAAATGCCCTTAAAAGCAAAAAGTTTTTCCAGGCAGTTGTGTGTAGGAGGGAAGACAGCAAGCTTCTGTACTTCCGACAGAAGAAACAGCTCCAAGGGGGCGGAGCGAAGATTCCTAGCCCAATCCTAGGCTGTTTTCAGCCCCGGGAAGTTTTGAGCTGTGGCAGTCAGCCAATCCAAAAACTACTCAAGCACTTGTCAAAACTCTGAATGGGTGGAGGTTTTTTCCCAGAAGTTCCGTACACACCCCACTCCCAGCCAAAGTTGGGGTGTTTGGTTTATCTATGAAGATATCTGGCATTAGAGGTAACCGGACAAACAGGAAGATGACATCATTGCTGCTCCAACCTAAAAACAGGATATGCCTAGTGCGAAAAACAGGAAAATTGCATCATTTTAAAAAGATTGGAGGGGGGGATTTTTATATCTCTCCACTGATTTCACTCAAAATGTGTGTCACAGTTTTAAAAACCTGTTTTATTTAAGATATGAGAATGTTTAAGCACACTGACCATTTATAGCAATATTCCGTGTCTCTGGTGAAAAAAGGTTAATCACATATGATTGTGGCATAATAGCACGAGGCATTTTAGGGTCCTGTTTGATCACAATGTGTGAAGGAGAGAATGACATTGATACTGCACACACACCCCAAATACCAGCACGTGTATTTTGAGACAAGGGCAATATAAGGAGAAAATGTGGCCTTCCCTTGAAACTAAAAGGCCACCATTGTGTTCATGCCCACCCTCTTTCCCCTCTGTGTGAAGTAAAATAAATCATAGGGGAATTGCAATAAACAATACACTGATCCCGCAGTGTGCGCCGTGGTATAGAGAATCCCTGCCTTCTAGGAGAGGTCAGGGGGAGTGTCCCGAGGCGGCACGTGCGATTTGGGGGCTGTAGGAGCTGTTTTGGTGATTTTAGCCTACGCCGACCCTGTGAGGTAGAACACCCAAGCGGCACATGGTTTCATTTCGGGGTATCGAGTGACCCCTCAGCGGTCTCATCTTGACGACGGGAACGTCTGGGCGCTATTTTGGGGGGCAACAGGGGTACCCCCAAAATTTCGGTTTTGGGGCACCCTCCTCCGTCACATGGGGGAGTGCCTGGCGACATTTAAATGCGCCAGTGACCACCGGGGGTGGTGGTTCCAGGGTAGCAGAGACAAAAGGGCAGGCCACGCTGCACCCCTGTCCACGCTATCTTTAAAAGGCTACCAGCTTTCATATTCCTCTCTGCCAGAAGCAAAGAATGGATTATTAGGATCTGAACACACACCCGCAGCATTCCAGCTTCCTAAAAGGCACACAGATTAAAACTACAATCACTTTAAAACAAGTATCTATAACACAGGTGTTATCATTATGCAGGGGAATGAATGTGATCTGTGCAAAATTAAGGAAACTTCTGACAAAGTTAATACAGCTGCCCCCCCCCCCAAAAAAAAAAAAAAAACCCTGAAAGAAGACATATTGCTTTGCAGCACATGAACATTGGTTTTATGAAAGTATATTTTATTTGCTGTAGCAGGAGATCCCGACAGCTCATGTTAAGTTTTATATCACAGCAAAATGCTTATGTAAAATGCCTCTGAGCGTGTACATGGGGCTGAGTTTCCCGAGTACTTCACCCCCTCCCCCCATGTGTGCATGTTAGCATGAGCAAAGATCCAGGTTCGCAGGCAGGAGTTTGAAACACAGGCATCTCTCTTAAACAGGAAAACTTTATCTGCTACAAGTTATTAAACTAGAGCACAAGATAAAGGGAAATGACAGTTGTGTCTACTAGGTACACAGATTTAAGGAAAGAAACAGCAAAATCATATCACCAAGCTAAACATAACAGTACAGTAGTTACCAACACACCTTGCCACAGATGTTCATGGAGCAAATACATACCCCCCCCAATTTTGGGATTCCATCTACAAGCAGAACAGATACCCTATCCAATTAAGCGTGTTGTAAATCACATGTGCTTTGTTACAGTAAACTGGGAAAGACTGTGTGCAATTTAATTTAATGTGTCATGACATACAGGTGGTAACACAATGTCACGGGTATTTCTCAAAATATAAAAGCATATACCAGAATCTGCACTGCCCAAATACTGGTTTGGGCCATCAAATAAATTCTTTTTTCCCTTCCACAGTTGTTTCAACAAAGGTAACAATATGACATTCATGATGTTCACAGACTTTTGCTTCAAAAGGTGGCTTTTGAATTAGAACATAGAAGAAGTTTACACGTTAGAAGATTACTACACATTCAGGCGTATGTAGGAATGTACTTATTTGGGACAAAGCCTGGCAAATTTTATCCAGCAACATTTTTTCATTTTGTTACCTCAACTGAAATACCTTCGGTATCCAAGGGTTAAATTTTCTTATTCTTCAGATTGCTTATCCTATTTGATTACAATGCATGAGAGAGGGTGGAATCTGGCCTATTTTATCACGAATTAGGAGTACCAATCTAATATGTTCCAGGTCCCTTATACAAAGAACCAAGCGTGGGGGAAATATGACAGGATTCACAGCAAGCACCACACTGCCTCCAACCCAGCCTTTTTGCCTTCCTCTTCTATAATTCACAATATATTCTTTTACACAAAATGATTCCTGAAACAACTTTCATGAGTGAGCTCACGGGGAAAGTTTCAGCTGAATACAACACAAATTATTGAGATTACACTTAGTCAGCGTGTGATGCCGGCTCACCCTACCTCTTTCTGGGGCATTCATGGCTGAACCCCTGTGTCTTTGTGAGGTTACCAAAGTTTCAAGTCCCTCGACACATTGGCTGTATATGGGGTCTCAGTGGGAGGAGGGGGGACAGGATCCTCACAGGGGATTAATTTGACTCTATAAGGGCTTCTTACCTATTTTATTAAAATTTCCATTCAAAAGTGGTAATATCAAAGTTGAACAATAGTCGTGTAAATAATTATTTCATATTATTGTAAAAGATTTTGTATGTTATCTGAATTTTGCTGATGTGCACGATTGTCAAAAGATTATCAGTACTGAAAATTCTGAAGATTTCGGAGATATTTAAACACATTTTATGACGGATTACAAATTGTTATCGTGGAATGTAAACGGACATAATTCACCTAATAAAAGAAAAGTAGTGAATTATTGGCTACAAAAGCAGAAATCTAATATCATCTGTCTACAAGAAACCCATATAAAAAGTCGGGACAATAAATATTTGATCAACAAAAAATTGGGAGAAGAATTTTATTCTTTGGCAGAGAAAAAAAATAAAGGAGTTGTGATTTACATAAATAAAAATCGGAACCTAAACAAGTTTTCACAGATAAAGAAAGGAGATATGTGGCTGTTGAGATCACATTACTTCAAAAAAGTCACTGGTTGTTAATTTGTATGCTCCTGATGGAGCCAAAGAGAACTTTTTCAAGGACTTGTTGAGGGAATTGGACCAGGTGCATTATGACCAGATAATTCTAGCTGGAGATTTCAATGGTACTGTTAATAATAAATTGGACAGAAAATCACAAAGGGGGATGAGAAGATTGGAAAGTTACCTCAAATCTTTTTAAAATTGATTGAACAAGAAAAGTTGGAAGATGTATGGAGAAAATGGAATCCAAAAAATTAAAGACTTTACCTTTTATTCTAACCGACACAAATCCTTCTCAAGAATAGATATGATTTGGATGTCGAGTGAAATTGCATTAAAAACCCAGAAGGTGGAAATTTTGCCAAAGACTAATTCAGATCACAACCCGTTAATTTGGATATTAAAAGAAAAGGCGAAGCAATATCATTGGAGAATTAATGAAGATTTACTGGATAAGACGAAATTAGTAGAAACATTGCGGAAAGAAACTCATTTTTTAAAAAAATGAATTTAAACCAAGATGTTAATATACAGACAGTTTGGGATGCCTACAAATCGGTGATGAGAGGAGTACTGATTTCAGTGAATGCAGCCGACAAAAAAAAAAATAAATAAAAATAAAAATTTGAAACAACAGAAAGAGTTGCAGGAAAAAATTCAACAAAAAGAAAATGAGTTGAAACGGAGACCCGGCAAAAAGAAACTTCTTAAGGAAATTCAAATCTTACAAGAACAATTAAAGGTGATGCTGAACAGAGAACTGTATTGGAACTTAAAGAAATTGCAGCAAAAATCTTTTGAAGGAGCAAACGAACCAGGGAAGTATTTGGCATGGCAATTGAAAAATCGAAGGGAGAGAAGGACAATAACCAAGATAACGGAAGAAGGTAAAGAAATTGTAGACAGGAATGGAATAAAAAGAGACTTCTACAAATATTATGCAAAATTATTTCAAAAAAGAATATTGACCCAGCGAAAATTAAAAATTATTTGGACAAAGTAATTTTACCTGAGATGGATAGCAAAACTAAGGAAATGCTGAATGGTCCAATACAAAAGAAGAAATATATAAAGCAATAGAAGATGCCAAATTAGGGAAAGCTCCAGGACCAGATGGATTTACCGCAAAATTTTATAAAAAATTAGAGGAGGAGCTGACCCCGATTATGGAACTTCTAATTAACGAAATTCAGCGGACTAAGTCAATACCAGAATCTTGGAAAGAAGCCAACATATCACTTATACCCAAAGAAGGACAAGACTTGACAGATGTAAAAAATTATAGACCAATTTCACTACTTAATAATGATTACAAATTGTTTGCCAAAGTAATTTCGGAAAGATTGAAGACTTATTTAAAAGATGTCATTAGAGAAGAACAAGCCGGTTTTTTACCAAACAGACAAATCAGAGACAACTTAAGGATTGTGATTGATGCAATTGAATACTATGACAAACATCCAGAAAAAGAAGTTGCCTTTCTATTTTTAGATGTGGAAAAAGCCTTTGACAATTTAAACTGGGAATTTATGTTTCAAATGTTTGATAGAATGTACATTGGGCAGCCCTTTTCAAACATGATTAGGGCTGTATATTGTGGGGAAAAAAGCATCGCTGAATGTGAATAAAGAGTTGACAAGACAAGGATGTCCGTTCTTAAACATGTCTATATTTTTTGCTGTAACCTCAATTCCCAAGTATCTAGTTTTTTTCACCACTTCACATTGGATTTTTTTCTTGTAAGTCCAGCTGATTTTCTTTTCTCATTTTTTTACAAAGTATCTTTGTTTTATTCTTGTTCACATAAAATCCAGCCAAGTCTCCAAATTCTTTAATCCTTTCCATCAATAATGGTATATGGCATCGCTGAATGTGAATAAAGAGTTGACAAGACAAGGATGTCTGTTATCTCCTTTCCTATTTATTTGGATAATAAAAGAAGACAAATACAGGGCTTTTGCAGACGGTGTAATGTTTATAATTGAAGATCCAGTAATGAATATTAAAGAAGGATAATTTATTTCTAAAAATAGAAAGGCAACTTCTTTTTCTGGATGTTTGTCATAGTATTCAATTGCATCAATCACAATCCTTAAGTTGTCTCTGATTTGTCTGTTTGGTAAAAAACCGGCTTGTTCTTCTCTAATGACATCTTTTAAATAAGTCTTCAATCTTTCCGAAATTACTTTGGCAAACAATTTGTAATCATTATTAAGTAGTGAAATTGGTCTATAATTTTTTACATCTGTCAAGTCTTGTCCTTCTTTGGGTATAAGTGATATGTTGGCTTCTTTCCAAGATTCTGGTATTGACTTAGTCCGCTGAATTTCGTTAATTAGAAGTTCCATAATCGGGGTCAGCTCCTCCTCTAATTTTTTATAAAATTTTGCGGTAAATCCATCTGGTCCTGGAGCTTTCCCTAATTTGGCATCTTCTATTGCTTTATATATTTCTTCTTTTGTATTGGACCATTCAGCATTTCCTTAGTTTTGCTATCCATCTCAGGTAAAATTACTTTGTCCAAATAATTTTTAATTTTCGCTGGGTCAATATTCTTTTTTTGAAATAATTTTGCATAATATTTGTAGAAGTCTCTTTTTATTCCATTCCTGTCTACAATTTCTTTACCTTCTTCCGTTATCTTGGTTATTGTCCTTCTCTCCCTTCGATTTTTCAATTGCCATGCCAAATACTTCCCTGGTTCGTTTGCTCCTTCAAAAGATTTTTGCTGCAATTTCTTTAAGTTCCAATACAGTTCTCTGTTCAGCATCACCTTTAATTGTTCTTGTAAGATTTGAATTTCCTTAAGAAGTTTCTTTTTGCCGGGTCTCCGTTTCAACTCATTTTCTTTTTGTTGAATTTTTTCCTGCAACTCTTTCTGTTGTTTCAAATTTTTATTTTTATTTATTTTTTTTTTGTCGGCTGCATTCACTGAAATCAGTACTCCTCTCATCACCGATTTGTAGGCATCCCAAACTGTCTGTATATTAACATCTTGGTTTAAATTCATTTTTTTAAAAAATGAGTTTCTTTCCGTAATGTTTCTACTAATTTCGTCTTATCCAGTAAATCTTCATTAATTCTCCAATGATATTGCTTCGCCTTTTCTTTTAATATCCAAATTAACGGGTTGTGATCTGAATTAGTCTTTGGCAAAATTTCCACCTTCTGGGTTTTTAATGCAATTTCACTCGACATCCAAATCATATCTATTCTTGAGAAGGATTTGTGTCGGTTAGAATAAAAGGTAAAGTCTTTAATTTTTTGGATTCCATTTTCTCCATACATCTTCCAACTTTTCTTGTTCAATCAATTTTAAAAAGATTTGAGGTAACTTTCCAATCTTCTCATCCCCCTTTTGTGATTTTCTGTCCAATTTATTATTAACAGTACCATTGAAATCTCCAGCTAGAATTATCTGGTCATAATGCACCTGGTCCAATTCCCTCAACAAGTCCTTGAAAAAGTTCTCTTTGGCTCCATCAGGAGCATACAAATTAACAACCAGTGACTTTTTTGAAGTAATGTGATCTCAACAGCCACATATCTCCTTTCTTTATCTGTGAAAACTTGTTTAGGTTCCGATTTTTATTTATGTAAATCACAACTCCTTTATTTTTTTCTCTGCCAAAGAATAAAATTCTTCTCCCAATTTTTTGTTGATCAAATATTTATTGTCCCGACTTTTTATATGGGTTTCTTGTAGACAGATGATATTAGATTTCTGCTTTTGTAGCCAATAATTCACTACTTTTCTTTTATTAGGTGAATTATGTCCGTTTACATTCCACGATAACAATTTGTAATCCGTCATAAAATGTGTTTAAATATCTCCGAAATCTTCAGAATTTTCAGTACTGATAATCTTTTGACAATCGTGCACATCAGCAAAATTCAGATAACATACAAAATCTTTTACAATAATATGAAATAATTATTTACACGACTATTGTTCAACTTTGATATTACCACTTTTGAATGGAAATTTTAATAAAATAGGTAAGAAGCCCTTATAGAGTCAAATTAATCCCCTGTGAGGATCCTGTCCCCCCTCCTCCCACTGAGACCCCATATACAGCCAATGTGTCGAGGGACTTGAAACTTTGGTAACCTCACAAAGACACAGGGGTTCAGCCATGAATGCCCCAGAAAGAGGTAGGGTGAGCCGGCATCACACGCTGACTAAGTGTAATCTCAATAATTTGTGTTGTATTCAGCTGAAACTTTCCCCGTGAGCTCACTCATGAAAGTTGTTTCAGGAATCATTTTGTGTAAAAGAATATATTGTGAATTATAGAAGAGGAAGGCAAAAAGGCTGGGTTGGAGGCAGTGTGGTGCTTGCTGTGAATCCTGTCATATTTCCCCCACGCTTGGTTCTTTGTATAAGGGACCTGGAACATATTAGATTGGTACTCCTAATTCGTGATAAAATAGGCCAGATTCCACCCTCTCTCATGCATTGTAATCAAATAGGATAAGCAATCTGAAGAATAAGAAAATTTAACCCTTGGATACCGAAGGTATTTCAGTTGAGGTAACAAAATGAAAAAATGTTGCTGGATAAAATTTGCCAGGCTTTGTCCCAAATAAGTACATTCCTACATACGCCTGAATGTGTAGTAATCTTCTAACGTGTAAACTTCTTCTATGTTCTAATTCAAAAGCCACCTTTTGAAGCAAAAGTCTGTGAACATCATGAATGTCATATTGTTACCTTTGTTGAAACAACTGTGGAAGGGAAAAAAGAATTTATTTGATGGCCCAAACCAGTATTTGGGCAGTGCAGATTCTGGTATATGCTTTTATATTTTGAGAAATACCCGTGACATTGTGTTACCACCTGTATGTCATGACACATTAAATTAAATTGCACACAGTCTTTCCCAGTTTACTGTAACAAAGCACATGTGATTTACAACACGCTTAATTGGATAGGGTATCTGTTCTGCTTGTAGATGGAATCCCAAAATTGGGGGGGGTATGTATTTGCTCCATGAACATCTGTGGCAAGGTGTGTTGGTAACTACTGTACTGTTATGTTTAGCTTGGTGATATGATTTTGCTGTTTCTTTCCTTAAATCTGTGTACCTAGTAGACACAACTGTCATTTCCCTTTATCTTGTGCTCTAGTTTAATAACTTGTAGCAGATAAAGTTTTCCTGTTTAAGAGAGATGCCTGTGTTTCAAACTCCTGCCTGCGAACCTGGATCTTTGCTCATGCTAACATGCACACATGGGGGGAGGGGTGAAGTACTCGGGAAACTCAGCCCCATGTACACGCTCAGAGGCATTTTACATAAGCATTTTGCTGTGATATAAAACTTAACATGAGCTGTCGGGATCTCCTGCTACAGCAAATAAAATATACTTTCATAAAACCAATGTTCATGTGCTGCAAAGCAATATGTCTTCTTTCAGGGTTTTTTTTTTTTTTTTGGGGGGGGGGCAGCTGTATTAACTTTGTCAGAAGTTTCCCTTAATTTTGCACAGATCACATTCATTCCCCTGCATAATGATAACACCTGTGTTATAGATACTTGTTTTAAAGTGATTGTAGTTTTAATCTGTGTGCCTTTTAGGAAGCTGGAATGCTGCGGGTGTGTGTTCAGATCCTAATAATCCATTCTTTGCTTCTGGCAGAGAGGAATATGAAAGCTGGTAGCCTTTTAAAGATAGCGTGGACAGGGGTGCAGCGTGGCCTGCCCTTTTGTCTCTGCTACCCTGGAACCACCACCCCCGGTGGTCACTGGCGCATTTAAATGTCGCCAGGCACTCCCCCATGTGACGGAGGAGGGTGCCCCAAAACCGAAATTTTGGGGGTACCCCCTGTTGCCCCCAAAATAGCGCCCAGACGTTCCCGTCGTCAAGATGAGACCGCTGAGGGGTCACTCGATACCCCGAAATGAAACCATGTGCCGCTTGGGTGTTCTACCTCACAGGGTCGGCGTAGGCTAAAATCACCAAAACAGCTCCTACAGCCCCCAAATCGCACGTGCCGCCTCGGGACACTCCCCTGACCTCTCCTAGAAGGCAGGGATTCTCTATACCACGGCGCACACTGCGGGATCAGTGTATTGTTTATTGCAATTCCCCTATGATTTATTTTACTTCACACAGAGGGGAAAGAGGGTGGGCATGAACACAATGGTGGCCTTTTAGTTTCAAGGGAAGGCCACATTTTCTCCTTATATTGCCCTTGTCTCAAAATACACGTGCTGGTATTTGGGGTGTGTGTGCAGTATCAATGTCATTCTCTCCTTCACACATTGTGATCAAACAGGACCCTAAAATGCCTCGTGCTATTATGCCACAATCATATGTGATTAACCTTTTTCACCAGAGACACGGAATATTGCTATAAATGGTCAGTGTGCTTAAACATTCTCATATCTTAAATAAAACAGGTTTTTAAAACTGTGACACACATTTTGAGTGAAATCAGTGGAGAGATATAAAAATCCCCCCTCCAATCTTTTTAAAATGATGCAATTTTCCTGTTTTTCGCACTAGGCATATCCTGTTTTTAGGTTGGAGCAGCAATGATGTCATCTTCCTGTTTGTCCGGTTACCTCTAATGCCAGATATCTTCATAGATAAACCAAACACCCCAACTTTGGCTGGGAGTGGGGTGTGTACGGAACTTCTGGGAAAAAACCTCCACCCATTCAGAGTTTTGACAAGTGCTTGAGTAGTTTTTGGATTGGCTGACTGCCACAGCTCAAAACTTCCCGGGGCTGAAAACAGCCTAGGATTGGGCTAGGAATCTTCGCTCCGCCCCCTTGGAGCTGTTTCTTCTGTCGGAAGTACAGAAGCTTGCTGTCTTCCCTCCTACACACAACTGCCTGGAAAAACTTTTTGCTTTTAAGGGCATTTTTGCCCAGAAGAGTTTTCTCTGGTTTTGCACACTGTATTTCTTTTAAAAAGGATTGAAACCGGGGTGTGGGGGGAATTTCCTGCTTGCATGCTTTAACTTGAGTTGGGGGCACGGGGGGGGGAACTGGAGACTGGCATTCCCTATGTTTTTCTGGGTAAGTGAGCTGGTTGTCTTTTTTTTTTTCATGGCTTGAGATTCTCTAGTGCAATCTCTCTCTCTCTCTGCTTGCTTTCAAATTAACACTACTTTCTATGGGTTAAAATTGTTGCTGAGATGTTAAAGGGGATGTCTGCTCTTTATTTGTTCTTTCCCTTTGCTTCAATCAAGCTGTTTTTTGCGATGTGTGTACCTTGGGGGTGGGGGTGGGGGGGACGTTTGCAGAAAGAGAGAGAGAGAGAGCAGGCTTTAGAGATTCTCTCTCTCTCTTTATTTGCTCTTTACCTATTCCTGTGATATGCAGCAGCCATTTCACTTTTTAAAAAGGACACTTTTCCCCCTTTGCAGCAAACTGGTTGCCTTTGCTCTCGGGGGGGGGGCTTGCAAAGAGTGGAAATCAGCTGGCTGTGTGTGTGTGTGTGTGTGTGTGTGTGTGAGACTTCTCAGACCCTGGGGAGTCTGCACTAAACACAGAGATACACACAACCCAAAGGAAAAAAGGGATGTTGTTGTGCCCAATTTTCACAGTCTGCAAAATGTGCTTTTTTTTTGTTAGTAGATATACGTTAGAATCAATAGTCTTTCCTTTTCTCGGGGGGTGGTGGTGAAGGGGGGGGGCATGGTGATTTCAGCTCTCCTTTTTCAAGCAGAGGAGGAAAACTTTTTTCTTCTTTTCTTGCCAGCCTGAGCCTCCAGCGTGAGAGCGCCGGCAAAGTTTGAAACCTACACCAAACACACATTTCAGCACATGTTAAAAATAAATAAATAAATAAACTGCACACATGCTTCCCTTGGAAATTCTCTCTATCGCCTGAAGTTTTTGCACCAAGCACAACAATAGGGGGGGAGCATAGTGATTTCAGCTCTCCCTTTTTTCAAGCAGGGAGTGGAAATCTCCCCCTTTCTTGCCTGTCTGAGTTTCCAGTGAGAGAGAACTGGGGGATGTTCTGAAAATTCCAGCACTTGAACTTACACCAAACACACTTTTTCAACAACACTTTGTTAAAAAAACAAACTTGTACACTTGCTCCCCTCTGGATATTCTCTCTGCTTTTACTGCCCCCACAGCCTGAAGTTTTTGCACCAAGCACAACAACACAAATGGCTGCCATTGTACCAGTCTCCTTCTCCCCACTGCAAACCCCCTGCTGCTAACAGCCCCATAGCACAGCCTCCTCCATTCCCTTCTGGGCTGACACTGGCGGCCATCTTGCCCATCCCTGTTTTTGAAGCATAGCCCCCCCTTAGCGGAAGCGTGGCTTCCGCAGGGGGATGGGGGCAGCTGTCAAACGTTTCCGGTCTCTGAATAAAAGAAGTGTATACCCTATTACTACT
>JAPDNY010001175.1:0-18381 GCA_029375565.1 Gekko gecko | reverse complement strand
CTTCCTGTATGTAACTCTGCCCTATGATAAATAAATGTCATGAGATCAGGACATGAGATCAGGATAGCCTGGGCTTTCCAGCTCAGGACCTCCTTAGAAAACTTTAGAGGCACTATAGACTTATTTCATTAAGAAGAAGAGGAGGAGGTGGAGACTGGATTTATACCCCGCTATTCACTACCTAAAGGTGTCTCAGAGTGGCTTACAAACTCCTTTCCCTTCCCCTCCCCACAACAGACACCCTGTGAGGTAGGTGAGGTTGAGAGAGCTCTTGAGAGAAACTGCTTTTTTCAAGAACAGCTCTTATCAGAACTATGGCTTGCGCAAGGTCATCCAGCAGATGCAAGAGAAGGGGTGGGGAATGAAACCTGGTTCTCCTGGATTAGAGTCCACACACTTAACCACTACACCAATTAATTTAATACAATTAATTGAGGGCAATTTGCAAAAGGAACTGGCTGGTCCAGGCTCCCTGAACTCATCTGATCTTGGAAGCTAAGCAGGGTCAGATGGGAGTTCACCAAAGAAATCCAGGGTTGCTATACAAAGGCAGGCAATGGAAAACCACCTCTGTCCCTTTCTTGTCTTGAAAATTCTATGAGGTCACTTATAAGTCCGCTGCGACCTGATGGCATTTTTCACCACCAGTCGGCTGGCATTTTTTATTACATGGGAGAGGGCAATTGGGATTGTATTTTTATCCGATGCTTTCAATTATGTATTGAAAATTGCCTTGAGCCATGGAGGAAGGCAGGGTGCAAATATTTTAATAAATGAATAAATAAAAATTATAGGACTGCCATGCAGAGTACCATCACCCCTGAAATGTCAGGGATAACAGTTTTGCAGATATGCTCAGAAATTCTACATAACATAGGGGAAAAAAATAAGTTTCTGGAAGGGGAAAAGATAGAGGCATAGCTCGGAGAGAGACGATTGAGAGGTGATATGATAGCCATCTTCAAGTATTTGAAGGGCTGTCATAATAGAGGATGGAGTGGAGTTGTTTCCTGTTGCCCCAGTAGGTCAGACCAAAATGAACAGGTTGGAATTAAATCAAGAGAGTTTTCAGCTAAACAATAGGAAGGACTTCCTGACAGAGTGGTTCTTCAGTGGGACAGGCTTCCCAGGAGTGGGGTAGGGGGGCTCTCCTTCTTTGGAGGTTTCCAAACTGACAGCTATGCTGATTCTATGAATTTAGACAGATCATGGCTGCAGTCACACACATGAAATAATGCACTTTCAATCCGCTTTCAATGCACTTTCCAACTGGATTTTTACGGTGTGAACTGGCAAAATCCAATTCGAAAGTGCATTGGAAGTGGATTGAAAGTGCATTATTTCATGTGTGTGACCGCAGCCCATGAGAGGGAGGGCAGGAAAGGAAGAACCAGTGTTCAGCTCTTGTGGCTCTTTCATGTATGCCCAAGGCAATGTTGATTAGGGACGAGCATGAACCTAAAAAAACAAACATTTCAGTTCAGGGTTCTGGGCGGCCCCTGAACTGAACCAAATGGACTCCATTTGATCTGGTCCAGTAAGTTTGGTTCCCTCTTTCTCCCAGCCACAGCTCACCACAACCAGGAGAAAGGGGGGAGGATCACCCAGGATAAGACTTCATTTCCCCCTTTCTCCTGGCCATGGCTCACCACGGCAGGTAGACAGGGGTGGGGATCGCCTGGGGGAGGGGTTTCATTTAAGTCTTTAATTTTGCTCCTGCCCCTCAAAGCAGTGGAGAGCAAAACTGAAGGGTTAAATGGCTGGCCCCAAACAGTTGAACCGAACCAGCCAAAGGTCTGATGTTTGAGGAATGTGCCTTCTCCAGACATCGGTTCCTGAGCACCAAACTGGCCCCAGTCCAACCTGAATTTTCGCTTGTGAACTGTGTGTCCATCCCTAATGCTCTTACCATTTTGGGTTTGGGAAGGCATTTTCCTCAAGGCCAGACTGGCCCAGGGATCCTGGAGGGTTTTGCCTTCCTCTGGGCATAATGCAGTGGCCACTGGGGGGTGGGGGTGAGAGGTAGCTTTGAATTTCCTGCATTATGGGGGAGCTGTACTAGATGAGCCATGTGGTCACTTCCAGCTCTCTGTTTCTAAACCTCACATTCAAATATTTTCAGGGCATGTTCTCCAAGGAGGCTTTCCTCTGCCTTTGCTTGCAAACAGCTTTAACCCAACCTTTCAGAAAAGAATGCACTTTGCTGTCAGCTCTTGGTGGCCACCATTTTTAACCAGGAAGGCATTTGAGGGCTCCAAAAATATAATTTCTGTAGTGCTATATAGTTATAGCCCTGACCTGGACAGCTCAGGCTAGCCTGATCTCATCAGATCTTGGAAGCTAAGCAGGGTCAGCCCTGGTTAGTATTTGGATGGGAGACCTCCGAGAAATACCAGGTTCGTGATGAGGGGGCAGGCAATGGCATATCACCTCTGAATGTCTCTTACCGTGAAAACCATAAGGGGTCACCATAAGTCAGCTGAGATTTCACTTGTTTACTGTGACTTGATGGGGGGAAAAATAGAGCTATAACACTATGGCAGTTGCTAAACTCCTCTAAAAGTCCTTCAGTGTTATGGCAGAAAAAAAAGGGAGCCGTGAGGGGCCAGCAGCAGGAAAATGGCACTGGGAATTCTTGTATGGAATCTCCATTGCCAATGTGATTTGCAGGAGTGATGAAAATGGCACAGAGAAGGTAGGAGGGAAACTAGAGGCCAGCAGTGCTAGTTTCCTACCCACAGGGAGCTTTGAAAAATGTAAGCCCTTACCTGCAGTCTGGAATAGGACAGGCCATCCTACCACCTCACTTCCCTGCCAAATCATTGTGTTTAATGTGTACTATATGTAGATCACACCTTAGTCAGAGGTCTTTAGGGGTGCCAGGTCCCCCCCTCCCAGCCACCAGTAGGGGACAGTGGGGTAGGGTTGCCAGATCCAGGTTGGGAGATGCCTGGAGACTTAGAGAAGGAGCCTGTGGAGGACAGGGACCTTGGAGGGGTATGTCATAGAGTTGACCCTCCAAAGCATCCTTTTTTTCTCCAGGGGAACCAGGCCCATAGCTACAGTGGGGCATCTTGGGGCAAGGCCCCCTGATTTACTGGCAAGGCCCCACAACTTCCCATCTAGCCCAGGGCCCCCGAGCAGCAGCAGGTGTGGGGAAGGAGTTGGGTATTCCTTTAATACAGTGCCCCCTAAGAAATTTAAATGCCCCCTGACTTTAAAAATCCTGGCTACGGGCTTGAGGGCCTGTAGTCTGGAGATGAGCTGGAATTCCGGGGGTCACCAGCTCCCACCTGGAGGCTGGCATCCATGTCAGAGACATTCACATGGAAGGAAAGAGACAGAACTCTTGCAGTGCCATCCTGAGCAGAGTTCTGCTATTCTAAGTCCATTGCTTCAATGGCCTTAAGGAGGGTTTAATGCTGCGTAGGATGCTACTGTGAGAGGTTCTTCATTCTGTCAGTGTGAGATAATGGAGAAAAGTGTGTGTGTGCACATGTATGTATGCATAGTGCTGTCACACCTTTATGAGATATATACATATCTTGTTTTTCCTTTCCCAATTTTGAAAGGAGGGTTTTTTTGTGTGTGTGTGTGTGGGGGGGGTTGGTCAGTAACCGTTGCTAGAGGAACATCTTGTAGCACATCTAATTTCTCAAGATGGGAGCATAAGCTGATGGTTGGCACGTTCCAGCAGATCAGCAGTCTTTTTTTCCCCGCTTTATGACATCATGCGCAGGAGACAACATCTTGCTTATCATTCACTGCTACTGGCATTTTGCCAGCACTGCTAAAACCAGATAAAGGTATCTATCCTTAGGGAGCTTGTGTGTGTGTGTGTGTGTGTGTGTGTGTGTGTGTGTGTGTGTGTGAGAGAGAGAGAGAGAGAGAGAGAGAGAGAGAGAGAGAGAGATGGCCCTGACACTGCTCAACACTTGAGCAAGCTCTTGTGTATCTTCTAGCACTTTCTTTCCTGTATTTTATAATGATCACAAAGCAAAGCTGGATTTACGCACAGAAGAAGAGGAAGAAGAACAAGAAGAAGAAGAGGAGGAAAAGGAAGAAGGGGAAGAAGAGGAGGAGGAGGAGGAGGAGGCTGGATTTATACCTTGCCCTTCACTCAGAGTCTCAGAGCAGCTTACAATCTCCTTTCCCTTCCCCTCCCCACAACAGACACCGGCCCAATCAGCATCTAGCATTCGCTCCTCCGTTTTACCAAACCCAGGCTGGAACAGGCATTCCCCTCTACATTGCCTGCCGCTTTCACTCTGCTCGATTGTCCGATTTTATGGCCGTGTCCAGACTGCATGCCGCTTTCTCTCCATTTGACCTCTCAGTTTTATGGTAGCCATCTGCATAGATGTATGGCCATTTTAGGACCATTAAGGGGTTACTCTGCAGTCAGTACGGCGCCGGCCTGGGGTATTTGAATGTGGTTTTGAGCCGCATCTTTTTTCTGTTCCAGTGTGGGTCTGGCAAAACAGTGGAGCAAATGCTAGATGCAGATTGGGCCACTCTGTGAAGGTAGGTGGGGCTGAGAGAGCTCACTCGAGAACAGCTCTGAAAGAACTTGTGACTGACCCAGCAGCTGCATGTGGAGGAGTGGGGAATCAAGCCTGGTTCTCCCAGATCAGAGTCCATGCTCTTACCGGCCCAACACCATTTAGGGCCTCTGGTTATGAGGGGTCTCTAAATACAAAACAAGCGCAATAAATAATTTGGAAAGTCTGCTATGAGGCTTCATATAGCTCAACAGATCTCAGGGGCTCACCAAGTTGTAATTCAGCCCTGCCAGAAACTGCATCTTACGTGAGTGGGGAAAAAGGGGGCCAAGGCACTCTATCTTTAACTTTGTGCAGGAGGCTAGCATGAACCTGTGGTTGTACTTTGGCTTGTGCAACAAGCCTGGCATGTGCAGAAATCTCCCAGTGCTTCCAAGCCATAAAGTAAAGCTTTGAAAAGCTTCCCAGTTGGTGCAATGTTTAGGAAAGTAGAATTTAGGGGGTAAATCAGAAGAAATGCTGGTAGATCTATGAACAGATGTGTCCCGAAGATTGCACATGCAGCTGCCCGATGGCAAACAATGCCCCATCGGCACCATTTCAGGTCAAGGGAATGACACAGGTGGGAGGAAAAGAGTGTCCCATGTCCCATGCCACCATCCTGACCATAACTGAGCCATAACTAATCCCATCCAAGGATTAATCAGGGCCAAACCCGCTTAGCTTCTGAGAGCTGATGAGGTGTGGTTAGCTTGGACCATCCGGGTCACTGCCATCCATTGATGCTCCTGTCAAAATAGAATGAAATTGGCTGCTATGACATCACCGCCCTCACAATTCTCTCCATCTGTTGTGGGGACTCTCCCATGTGCTCGCTTCCTCTGCCAGTAGGCATTCTGCTTGCACAAGGGCTCCTTGATAACCATTGGTCTGGCGCAAGCAGAAGTGCCAAAGGCAGAGGAAGGTAGCGCCACAGTGGAGGCCATCCTCTGCAGCAGCTGGAACACAGTCGCAGGCTCCAAGCCAACGAAGTGAACTGGTCCAATGGTGACCTCTCCAGTGGGCCCACCTATGCACATGTTCTCATGTGCATCCTATGCCTGGGGAAGAGCTCCCGAGTTACTAGCTCAGCCATTTCAGAAAGAAATTTAATCTCTCCGAGCCCGTGGGTGAACGCCATCTGGTTGTGTCGTTTGCTCATTTTTATTCCTATTAATCTCTTGACATGCAGTTTCAGGTAGACGTTAATGACTCTGGCGCATCATTCAAGCCTTAACAGTAAAGGGTAGAATTTTGACACGGCCATTCATTTGACTGGTTTATAGGCGAGGTATTTGCTATTAGCAGACCTGGCGGGATCTGAAGACCGAGAAAGGAATACTTCAATTAATCCTGTAACCCATAAGCACGAGATGATTGCAGGAAACATTTTTTAAGAAATCATATAATTGCACATCAATCCCATTATACTTCTTTTTTCTTTAACTCTTGGACTGATGTGACTGTTTCAGGAAATGGGTGCACTGGGACTTTTGATTATGAGATTTTCTGGAAGCAAACCAATTACTTGTCTTCAATTTTAGGTGGGCTTATATAATTAATATTTTACTTATTATTATTATTGTTGTTGTTGTTGTTATTGTTGTTGTTATTGTTTTTGTTGTGATTGTTGTTATTATTGTTATTATTAAAAACAAACTTAGATTCCAGTGGCACCTTTAAGACCAACAAAGGTTATTATTTAAGTGCAATTTATAGCCCTCCCTCCCCTGCACACAGGGCTCAGGGTGGGGAGCAGCATTTTCGAGCAAGCAATTTACAAGCAATTAAAGCTAATAAATCAGAATCTAAAATAGCGTAACAGTTAACTAAACATTACTGATGGCATCTGAAGAGACTTAAATTAATGCCCTTCCCCCCTAGGGAGAAAAGGAGGAAGGAGCCAGGCTGGAGGGGAACCTGTTGCTGTCCTCAGTCGTAAGCCTGGTGGAACATCTATATAAGAACATAAGAGAAGCCAATGCTGGATCAGGCCAATGGCCCATCTAGCCCAACACTCTGTCACACAGCAGCCAAAAATACCAGGTGCCATCAGGAGGTCCAGCAGTGGGGCCAGGACACTAGAAGCCCTCCCACTGTTGTCCCCCAAGCACCAAGAATACAGAGCATCACTTGCCCCAGACTGAGAGTCCCTATCTATACCTTGTGGCTAATAGCCACTGATGGACCTCCGCTCCAGATGTTTATCTAATTCCCTCTTGAAGCCATCCATGCTTGTAGCCATCACCACCTCCCGGGGCAGTGAATTCCATGTGTTGATCGCTCTTTGGGTGAAGAAGGACTTCCTTTCATCTGTTCTAAGCTGACCGCTCAGCAATTTCATTGAGTGCCCACGAGTTCCTGTATTGTGAGAAAGGAAGAAAAGGACCTCTTTCTCTAACTGCTCTATCCCATGTATAATCTTATAAACCTCGATCATGTCACCCCTCAGCCATTGTTTCTCCAAGCTAAAGAGCCTAATTCAAGTGTTTTGTAAACCCTGCAGAGTAGCATGAGGTCCCGCAGGGCTTGGGTGTCATTTGGCAGAGAGTTTGCGCACGTCAGTGCCAGGGCTGAAAAGGCCCTGGCTCTGGTTGGGGACAAACGGATGCTCTTTGGGCCAGGGATCACCAGTAAGTTCTTCTCTCCTGAGTGTAATGCTCTTCGGGGAATATCCTAGGAGAGGCAGTTCCCCAGATATGTTGTTCCCAGACCGTTCAGGGCCTTGAAGGTCAGTGACAAAACCTTAAAGCTGATCTGGTATTCCACCAGGAGCCAGTGCAGCTGGCGAAGCCTTGGTTGGATATGTGCTGCCGGTGGGGTTCCAGTTTTCTAGATGGATTGCTTCGCAGACTTTTCCGGCTGCCAGTTAAGATCAGCGACAGTGTCAAATTCTTCAACTGCGAGCTTGCGATGTAGCATTTTTCACAGCTTCATGACCCACTTGGAAATCAAGTACCATCACTGCCCTGGGAAGTCTTTCAGGGATTTGGAATGGTTCCTGCGCTCCGAGCTATTTTTGTCAGATTTAGCCTTAGCACACACAAAATATAAAAGCAAATAACACCACAGTCATACTTGGTGACAGAACACAGCATGACTTTCATAGCACAAACAAAGAACAAGCAATCAAATAAAAGCCTTAAATATATATATATTGTTGCCTACAATAGGGTGGGGAAAAACTTCAGGTTGGATTAAAAAATATCTTTCCACTAGCACAAGGGTTCTTTCCACTAGCACTAGATTTCAGTAAAGCATTTGACAAAGTTTCTCATGATATCCTTGAGGATAACCTGGTTAAGTGTGGGCTGGATGGAGCAACTGTTGGATGGATTCATGGTTGGTTGAAAAATTGTACCCAACAAGTGCTCATAAATGGCTCTGCATCTACATGGAGGGAAGTCTCAAGTGGAGTGCCTCAGGGCTCGGTCATGGGCCCGGTGTTGTTCAGTGTTTTTATAAATGACGTGGAGGAAGATGTGGAGGGTTTGCTTATCAGATCTGCAGATGACACAAAACTGGGTGGGATTGCTAACTTTGAAGAAGAGAGAGTCAGGATTCAAAATGATCTAGATAGGCTGGAACAGTGGGCTGAGACAAATAAAATGAAATTCAATGGAGATAAGTGCAAAGTCCTATACCTGGGCACAAAAAATCAAAGGCACAGATATAGAATGGGAGGGACTTGGCTTGACAGCAGCACATGTGAAAGGGATCTAGGTGCTCTGACTGATCACAAGCTCCACATGAGCCTGCAGTGTGATATGGCTGTGAAGAAAGCTAATTCAATCCTAGGATGCATTAACAGAAGCATTGTGTCCAGATCACGGGAGGTGGTAGTTCCACTTTATTCTTCTATGGTCAGGCCTCACCTGGAGTACTGTGTCCAGTTTGGGGCACCACACTTTAGGAAGGATGTTGACAAGCTCGAGCATGTCCAGAAGAGGGCATCCAGGATGATGAGAGGGTTTGAGTCCAAGTCTTATGAGGAAAGGCTGAAAGAGCTGGGTGTGTTTAGCCTGGGAAAGAGAAGACTTAGATGGGACATGATTGCAGTCTTCAAGTATTTGAAGGGCTGTCTATTCTCGCTTGCTCTGGATTGCAAGACTAGATCTAATGGGGGGAAATTACAAGGGAGTTGTTACCGGCTAAATATCAGGAGAAACTTCCTAACTGTAAGAGTGGCTGAGCAGTGGAATGGTCTGCCTTGGGAGGTGGTTGGTGCTCCTTCCCTGGATGTTTTCAAGCAGAGCCTGGATGACCATCTTTTGGATATGTTGTAGGTATGTAGGGCTATCTTTCAGCTATGCTCCTGCAGAGTGCAGGGGGTTGGACTAGATGGCCTACAAGGTCCCTTCCAACTCTAACATTCTATGATTCTTGCACAGGTGAAACAAGAAGCCCTTGTGCTAAGCAAATTTAACTGTATCCCATCTTGCATTTCACTTGCACAGGACAAAGAGCAAGATACATTTCAGTAATTCCCCTAAAATAATGACCACCTTTGATCAAAATATTACACATTTACACATTAGACTGTAATGATTGCATCAAATGGTATTTTTGTCCTTTTGTACTTGACAACACTGGATTGGAAACAAAAAAACCCACAGTGTTTGATCTTGCGGTAATGCTCTTAACAAGGCACACAGAGACATCCAAGTAGCAAGTTTCATATCAGAATGCCAACCTATTTTTTTTTCCTTTTTGTAAAGTATACTTAAAATTGGAGGTGGCTGCAGATATGGCAGCTGCAGCCAGGGCCAGCTCGCCCACTAGGGCGCCGGCCCTGCAGGGGCCTAGGGCGCCGGACCTGCAGGGGCACCAAAATACCCCCCCCCGTGAAAAGCCCCCCTTCCCGCCCAGCACTGGCAGCCCCGGCTTTCCTGGGCACATCGTGGCTTTGAGGAGCCCAGAAAAGCCGGCACCGCCGCTGGGAGGGAAGGGGCAGGTGTTCTAAGCCTGCCCCTTCCCCGGCTCTCCTGGGTGCCTCGCAACTGCGAGGCGCCCAGGACAACAGCGTTGGGCCATCTCCAGGCCCCAACGGGAGGTTGGCATTCCTGCCTAGGGTGCCCAGACACCTGGGGCCGGTCCTGGCTGCAGCGAAGCAGTATGTAATTGCACAGTGATGTCATCTATCTTCTGTAATAGAGCAAGTCTGAGCTGTAAAGGTGTAGCTGAACAACATGTCAGTCATTTGGTTCTGATGATTGCTTCCTGTAAGCAGGACACAACTTGTAATTGTAGGTCATTGGGCTCCCCACACAAGAATGCTTTCTGAGTGCATATATATATATATATATATATATATATATATATATATATATATATATATATTTACAATAGTAGAGAAAATCTCCCCCCACACACCTTTTTTGGGAGGGCTGTAACTTCGACCCCACAAATCCAATCCTCACCAAACTTGGAAGGCAAATACAGGAGAGTCAGCCAGATACCCCTTGAGAGTCTGGTGTCTCTAGCGATCTGAGGAAGCGTTCTACTGGGTAACAAACCTCACAAACTGAACCGGTTTATTTAGCTCCTAAAAAATTCATGGGGGTTCATGGTTTGCAAACCGGGCATGACACGAACCACAAACTGAACCACATTTTCCCAGTTCGTGCCCATCTCTGGTAAACACCCTTCTAAGGCCATTGAATCCAATCAGCTTACAAGAGTGTGACTCTGCATAGGATTGCATTGTTGAGATATATGGCACACCACCCCTACCCACACTTTACTACTCTTATTAAAAACATTTTTTTCCCTTCTCTTTAGAAGTGCTTGGATGTTACAACTAACACATTCACACCAATGTTGCATTTTAGACAAAATTCGGTGGCATATCTTGGGCTGATATAACAATGTACAGTTGCCAATCCAGGCCTGTAGCTAGGGAAATTTTATTGTTTATTTATTTATTACATTTTGGTTTCCTTAGACTGAAAGAAAAGAGGCTATGACCCCTGTGAGATATTTAGACACACAGCTCATTCTGAGGGAGAAACCTGGAAATCTCCCCCCCGCCTTATTCATTTGCTAACAACTACTTGCTTGTTTGGTGTAGTGGTTAAGTGCGCAGACTCTAATCTGGGAGAACCAGGTTTGATTCCCCACTCCTCCACTTGCATCTGCTGGTGTGACTTTGGGACAGTCTGGCACAGCTGTTCTAGAAAAAAAGAGCAGTTTGTGTCAGAGCTCTCTCAGCCCCATCTACCTCACAGGGTGTCTGTTGTGGGGAGGGGAAGGGAGTTTGTAAGCCGCTCTGAGTCCCCCTTGGGTAGTGAAGGGCGGGGTATAAATCCAATCTCCTCCTCCTCTCCTCTACATGACGACTTCAGAAAGTTACATTGCCTCCTTAGGTGGGTTATCCCAAGAAGAAAGAAACCCTATTCTCTTAATCCCTCTGTGGAAAAAAAAAAACACAGTGCCTGCTATTTGCCATTATGTAATTACACTCTCTCTCTGTTTAGGAATGAAAGATATTGTCACATTAGGTCAATATGGGAACTTGAAATCCTGCTTAAGCAGAACAAAGTTTAAAGGTGCCACTGGACTCACACTTTGTTCTGCTGTTTTGGGCTATCCACCTGAACTTGCTTAAGCAATTAAGTAGTTAAAGAACAAAACACACGGCTTGCGAGCTATACTTTGCAAATCACGGGAGAAGGAAAACAAGCCTTCCCCACCCCCTTTTTAGGAATCCAGAAAGGAGGGAGGGAAGGGGAGGAAGCCACACACATCCACCCAAATTTCCACCCAGGCTAAAGTATGGTCTCGGAGCACCCGCAACCAGACGCTCTCCCCCTCCACTCGGCTTTGTCCCCAGGAACACCCAGTTCCAGCCACGAGAGGCCCACCTCTCTGCTTCTCCCCCACACTCACGAGGCTCCAGCTTGACTCACACCTCGTTGGGAAGCACGGGGGAATGGAAAACAAAAAACAAAAAAAGGCATGGCTGTTTGGTGAGGGGGCAGGGTACATTCGGGGTGGGTCATTGCCCATTGTCAGCCCCCTCCAGCTACGGGCCTGTGCCAACCTCCAAGTGGTGGCGGAAGATCTCCCAGAATTACAACCGATCTCCAGGCAGCAGAGTTCTCCTGGAGAAAATGGCCGCTTTGGAGGATAGACTCAATGGAGCTTTGACTCTCAAACGCTTATACTCTGAAACGTTTGCTGGACTCGAATCCGTTTTACTGCAGATCAAGATGGGCGCCCTCTGAAAATATCTCTACTGAGCTCCCTCTCCTTCCCAAATTCCACCTTTTCCGGTCTCCAACCTCAAATCTCCAGGAATTTCCCAAGCTGGGGCAGACAACCCTATTTTTGAGGCATATGCTTCCTTGGGAAATATTCCTAAAATTGCTTCCATGGAGTAAAATTTTACATAGCACGGGGCCATTAAACTCTCCTAATGGTGTGGATAATTAAATTACTGTAAGTGGCACATAGCCTAAGTGAGTGGTCTTGTTGAAGACGTAGCTTTATGTTTCCTTTTCGCCTCGAAAACATGCTGACTACTCGCAGAAATTTTGACCTGCTTTCTGCTTCTCTGGCTCAGGCAAACTCAGCAGGAGATGGAAGGAGAGCTGTTTCCATCGTGTTTTTCAAGGTAGTCGTGCTGTCTGAAGAATGCTGAAGCGCACTTTAACTAGCACAAAGCTGTGCATTTATGTCATTGACGTATGATAGGCATGTTTTGATAACATTATAGAATCTGTAATGAAGAGACTTAACCTGAGCGGTTAACCTTAGCAGATGTCTTGCAAAGCCCAAAGCGGTACCAATTAACTGGGCTTAGAAAACATCTCAGACTTAAAAAGCCAAATAGACTGTCCACACTTTTCCTATTATCTGCCTTTTCTGTATTTGCATACAGAGAGTATCCGTCCCACCAGAGGGCTTCTATTATGGGGAATTCACTCGTTTAGCATTCTGGGATAACTCTAAGCTATTGATTTAAGTAAAGCAGTTGGGGCTTCCTTGACGTTATCTGACTTCATATAAGGTGATTAACAGTGCAAACCTAAATGCGTGTATACCCTTTAAATCTCACTGAATACAATGGACGTAAAGGGGATAACTGTGCCTAGTATGGCGCTGTCCATTAACTCTGTCTTTACTGTGTTCAATGTTAAACTCTTCTAGCTTGCAGCACTGGTACGGCTATGCAGGAATAAAAATAAATGGGTTGGATCCAGCCACCTTTTCCACTGAAATTTGTCCAATCCCACTGGCCGCTAGAGCCACGGTTCCACATAGCCACCCAAAGTGGCTTACAACAGTCTCCCCTTCTCTATTTCATCCTCCCAACAAAACCTTGTGAGGTGGGTTAGGCTCAGGGCATGTGACTGGCCCAGTATGTCTTGTTGTTTGGGCTGCCAACCTCCAGGGGTGGCTGGAGATCTCCTGGTATCATAACTAATCATCACCAGGAGACTGCCATTAGTTCACCTGGAGAAAAGGGCTGCATTGGAAAGTGGACTCTATGGCACTATACCCCACTGGAATCCCTCTTCTCCCCAAACCCCACTCTCCTCAAGGCCCACCCCCAAATTCTCCATGTATTTCCCCACCTAGAGTTGGCAACCCTATCCATTATGCCAACGTAGATCAACAGACCAAGCCTTGTTGACTTTTCCATTCTACAGGGAGGTGAGACCAGTGACCACTCACTACAGAATGTTTCCTGTCATGGGACCCCCTCAGAGGAATGGCCCCCCAGGCAACGTCAGAATGGTCTCCTTGGAGGCTGTATATGGCACAGTTATTTAGGCAGGCCTTACTCTGGAATAATGTTCTTGCAGCTGGTTTGAATTTTTAAGGATGTTGGCTGCCATCCTGAGGACACTCTCCAGGGAATAAGTCCCACTCAATAAGACGACCTGACCTGGATAGCCCAGGCAAATCTGATCCTGTCAGATCTCGGAAGCTAAGCGGGGTCGACTCTGGCAAGGACTTGGATGGGAGACCTCCTTGGAATACCAGCAGTCGGATGGCGGGGGCAGGCTTTATTCAGCCACCTCTCTAAATATCCTCCAGGCCCCCAGTAGGGGTCAGTCACCAGAGGTCACCATGACTTCTGGGTACACACACACATATGAAAAACACCAAAAAAAAAAAAAGAGAGAGAGAGAGAGAGAGAGAGAATAAGACGGGATATACTTCTAAATAGACTTGCTTAGGATTGCACACTTGTGCCCTTTCGACTATACTGTAACAACTCAGCAGTTTTAGCTGTACAGTTGTGACGTCAGTATCAATTATGTTTTTTATTTCAATGTATTATTATAGCCCTCCTTGAGTCCTGCTCGGAAAAAGGTGGGTAAGAAGTGATGTTACTAAAGAAATGGTTGTGTACACCAGCTGCATTCTTGATCTAGGGGAATATTAGTGTGTCGTTTTATTCCTCTTTATCGTGGACAGATTTGTTCTCGGTGATGTGTATTGTGAACTGCTTTGGGCGAAAACGGCATAGAGTTTGCCAGATCGATAGGTAGACAGACGGACAGACAGATCAGGGATAGGAGAGGCCAGAAAACCCTCTCGGTGCCTACCTGTGGCAATGTTGATGCTGGCACACCGAAAGGGTAGGGGAGGAACATTGGCTGTACTTGGCCAGACATACCATGAGCGAGCCAAGGAGCAGCAGAGCTGCCGGTGCCAATGCCTCAAGGCTTGTGCTCCCTTAGGCAGAAAATTGGCCTTGCAGGCAGCTGTTTGACACATGTGTTGGAGACATGCACCCCGGGGACACACAGACAGACACATGTGTTTTGTGCCATCAAGTTGCTTTCAATTTGTGGTGACCGGGCCAGGGCTCTTTTTGTAGCAGGAACTCATTTGCATATTAGGCCACACACCCCTGATGTAGCCAATCCTCCAAGAGCTTACAGTAGCCCCTGTAAGCAGAGCTCTGTAAGCTCTTGGAGGATTGGCTACATTAAGTGTGTGTCGCCTAATATGCAAAGGTGTCCTTGCTACAAAAAGAGCCCTGGGTGACCCCATGGACTAATAGCCCTGACCTGGATGGCCCAGGCTAACCCAATCTTGTCAGATCTGGGAAGCTAAGCAGGGTTGGCCCTGCTTAGTATTTGGATGGGAGACCACCAAGGAACCTCAGGGTTGCTATGCAGAGGAAGGCAGTGACAAGCCACCTGTTTTAGTCTCTTGCCTTGAAAACTCTAGGTTCCCATAAGTCGGCTGCGACGTGACAGCGCTTTACCCGAGTGTGAATCAATGACCTCCAAGACATCCAATCATTAACAGCTTTGCATAGATAGCCACTGTCTTAGCATAACTTTCCAAACAATGTGTTTTGAAGAGTTCCGCTTTCCTGCAGTTATGGAATTCATGCAATGCCAGGCTTTGAAAGAGGGCTTTCCGCCCCCTACAAACAGCTAAGTTTTGAAAGGGGTGTGTCTATTGCTCCTCTGAGTGAGTTTTTTGTTTGATTTATTGGTTTTAATTTTTTTTTAACGAAGTCATGGTTTTCTTGGGGGGGGGGAGTAAGGGAAAATAATATAAAGACATAAATACGGATAAAAATAATTACATGTAATGAAGCCAGACCAGGATGCACAATAAGATGAAGTGCATGACAAGAAATGAGTCAAGGAAAGCTGCCCAGACCAAGTAAAAAATTCCTCACCTATTAGCCTGCTAAAGGTCATTAGATACGGATATAGTACAATGCACACCATCCGATACGTCTCAAAATATATTTTAAAAATTGCTTTCTGGATCTTCCACATATAGCCGTGCCACATCAAGTCGAGCCAAAATCACAAAGTACACACTGTACTCCCTCAACGAGAATGACTTTGTTCTGACCTCTTCTCCAGGTGCCCATAGAGCAAATAACAACAGTGGAAGATGAATTTTCCAGACATCCTGAAGCACAGAACAGACTGCCCATTCATCATCCAAATGAAATGTATGCAAGGGACAGCCCCTCAGATACCCCCCTCCTCCTTTACCCCACTTCTCACTGGCTTTATCTTCAGTGTACAGAGTCGCGACAAGATAACCCTCTTTTCTAAATGCTTCAGCGGTTCTGCGTTCCATTTTCATCTGGCTACAATTCTACACAGAGGCAAACTCTATTGCGGCAATTTTTTTTAGGGCCAGGTACATGATACATGCAGATGGATGAGGTGACTTCTATTGCTCCTCTTTGGTGTAGTGGTTAAGTGCGCGGACTCTAATCTGGGAGAACCGGGTTTGATTCCCCTCTCCTCCACTTGCAGCTGCTGATGTGACCTTGGGTCAGTCACAAGTTCTGGCACAGCTGTCCTTGAAAAAAAAGAGCAGTTTCTGTCAAGAGCTCTCTCAGCCCCACCTACCTCACAGGGTGTCTGTTGTGGGGAGGGGAAGGGGAAGGAGTTTGTAAGCCGCTCTGAGACTCCCTTGGGTAGTGAAGGGCGGGGTATAAATCAATCTCTTCTTCTTCTATATTCAAACAAAAAATAGCAATGGGGAGATGCCATTTTGAGTTAAGGGAAGGAAATGTGGTACTCAACCTTTTTTTCTCACCCACCATTTTTCTATAAGGTGGAACAGTTCGGGCAGGGCTCTTTTTGTAGCAGGAACTCCTTTGCATATTAGGCCACACACCCTAATGTAGCCAATCCTCCAAGAGCTTACAGAGCTCTTCTTACAGGGGCTACTGTAAGCTCTTGGAGGATTGGCTACATCAGGGGTGTGTGCTAATATGTAAAGGAGTTCCCTGCTACAAAGAGCCCTGATTGTTTGGGTGACAACCCTTTCCTGGAAGTAAGTCTAATTGACCACAGAGGAACTGAGTTCTGACTAGACTTGCCTAGGATTGTTCTATCACTGTGTATTTTGAGCGGGAAAGGCTCCCTGGGTAAAGGACTAAGCCAGTGACACTCACTCAGTGACTCAAGAGCCATATGCAGCTCTTTGACACGCCACCCGTGGCTCTTCTGGGTGCTGTTCCCCAATGTGGCACCTGTCCCATGTTTCAGGAAACTGGGCAAGGTCCCCTCCTGGTGGAAGCTGTGGTCGACAGATGGTTGCTGCCTTGAAACAGCCACAGCCAGAGGAACGGGGTAAGTTGTACGCCCTTGAGTCATAGGTGGAAGCAAATGCAGCTCTTCTGGCTGGTGGTAATTGCAAATGGAGGCTGTTTTTCATTGAAATAAACCCCCGGGCCTTCATTCTGCATGTGTGCGCGCGTGCTGTGGCACTATACTCTCAAATCAATGTCAACAGGCAGCTTGTGAGTAGGGTTGCCAGCCTCCAGGTGATGGCTGGAGCTCTCCTGCTGTTGCAACTGATCTCTGGGCAACAGAGATCAGTTGACCTGGAGAAAATGGACACTTGGGAAGGCGGGCTCTCTGGCATTGTAGCCCATCATAGTACCCTCCCCTCCCCAAGCGCCACCCTCCTCAGGCTCCACCCCCAAAATCTCCAGGTATTTCCCAACCCAGAGCTGGCAACCCTACTTATGAATAATGTATATAATTGGCCTGCATCCTTAAAAAGAAAACAAAGATCTTAGACAGTCGCCCAGTTCACATATTTTGTTTTGTTGTGTTTTTTTATATTGTGTGTAAGTGTGCATGCCCGGATGTCATAATGACTTCTGGTGACCTCTACTGGGGGATGGAGGGCATTCAGAGAAGTGGCTTGATAGCCTGCCTCTGTGTCCCGAGCCCTGGTATTCCATGGAGGTCTCCTTCCCATTACTTGCCAGAGTCGACCTTGCATAGCTTCCGAGATCTGATGAGATCAGGCTTACCTGGACTATCCAGGTAAGGCTGCCCAGTTCACATGTTAAAATGAACACACGCACATTCTGCATGTGCATGCATATATCTTTTTGTAAGGAAGAACCTATGCATGTCCATTTTATGAGTGAACCTGAGGACCGGAACCTATAGGAACATGGGAATTGTATTGCACATTCAGCTGTACACACATTGCCTGTAACATGAGAATTGCTCAGCATACATACAAGGGACAATCACATGTACACTGTACACAGATTGTGCATGTATTTAGTGTAACCTGTGAACATGGTGTCCCTGTCCTTTCCCAGCCTTTATACCTAGTTGAATGAAATATTTCCTCCGTGGATAGATGATTCTTTTGTCAGCATAGGATTTTGCAGTTTGACACGAGACGCTGCCCTCTTTCAATTTGCCTAAATATCTAAATTGCCTTTGATATCCTTTCCTTTTCTGAGCTACTTACCTACTTATCCGTCAATACAGATAGAATATAGCAGGATTTCTTCTTCTTCTACCAGAGCAGGGCAATTAATTGAATTGCTGTTCCAAGTTTCCTGGAACTGAGGTGTTCTGCCTCGACTCACTTTATTTCTGTAATTATCATCATTGACCTTTCAGCAGACATATTATCTCTTCCTTAATGTATCATTTGCCTTTTAGATGCCATCTATACATGTAAAACGAAGAGAGTCATGGATGCGACGTTGCCAAAGTATAGGGAAGGCGGGAATTATATTCCTTTTATCCATAAGGGATGGTGTCATTGTCTTCATATGTGCGGATCGACAACAAGGAATTTGCTAGAAGGAAAAGGTGCAAGGGGTCAGGCGGTTCTCACCTTTCTCCATCTGCTTTATGGGCCAGAGCGTGGCACACTGCAATTATGGTTGCCAGCCTCCAGGTGGGGCCTGGAGATCTCCAGCTTTTACAATTGATCTCCAGACAATCAAGAGCAGTCCCCTTGGAGAAAATGGATGCTTTGGAATATGGACTCCACGGCATTGCATCTCGCTGAGGCTCCACCCCCCAAACCTCCAGGTATCCGTATTTCCCAACACATAGCTGCCAATCCTAACTGT
>JAPDNY010001174.1:0-18392 GCA_029375565.1 Gekko gecko | reverse complement strand
CTGAGGGGTGACATGATCGAGGTTTATAAGATTATGAATGGGATTGAGCAGGTTGAGAAAGAAGTCCTTTTCTCCCTTTCTCACAATACAAGAACTCGTGGGCACTCCATGAAATTGCTGAGCAGTCGGGTTAGAACAGATAAAAGGAAATACTTCTTCACCCAAAGAGTGATTAACATATGGAATTCACTGCCACAGGAGGTGGTGGCAGCCACAAGCATGGACAGCTTCAAGAGGGAATTAGATAAACATCTGGAGCAGAAGTCCATCAGTGGCTATTAGCCACAGGGTATAGATGGAGGTGCGGTGGCTCAAGTGGTTAAGACGCTGAACTGCAGGCTGTGGAAGGTCAGTAGTTCAGCAGTTCAAGACCCGAGTGCCGCATGACGGGGTGAGCTCCTGTCTCTAGTTCCAGCTCCTGCCAACCTAGCAGTTTGAAAGCAAGAAATTGCAAGTAGATAAATAGGTACCACTTCGGTGGGAAGGTAACAGCGTTCCGTGCACCTTGGTGTTTAGTCATGCCGGCCACATGACCACGGAAATGTCTTTGGACAGCGCTGGCTCTTCGGCTTTGAAACGGAGATGAGCACCGCAACCCTAGAGTCGGATTCGACTGGCTTTCGAGCAAGGGAACCTTTACCCTTTACCTTTATAGATGGGAACTCTCAGTCTGGGGCAGGTGATGCACTCTATTCTTGGTGCTGGAGGGGCAGCAGTGGGAGGGCTTCTAGTGTCCTGGCCCTACTGCTGGACCTCCTGATGGCCCCTGGTATATTTTGGCCGCTGTATGACAGAGTGTTGTACTAGATGGGCCATTGGCCTGATTCAACATTGGCTTCTCTTATGTTCTCTTATGTTCTTATGTTGAATCTGCTAGTAATTTAGAAACAAGGATATCTGCCGAGGACTTGGTTGACTGTTGTGTCAAAGGTTTCATCCATTTCTGTCTTGCCTTATTCTATCCGGGGCATTCAAACAGAACACGTCTTACAGATTCAGTAGCCGCTAAATCACAGCTACAGTTATCTATTTGAGAATGGCACCTGAGGTACTGTTATGGGCTCTGACATTTCTGGCCCCAGTTGGCTGAGGTGATCGATGGCTCAGTTCAGGTTCTCAAGGAACAAAGCGGTTTGCAGTCCAGCTTCAACGAGGGAAGGGAGGCTGGTCAGCTTGGCTGGGATTCACCTTGCACAGAGACTGACCAAAAATTGGGGAGAGCTTTCGGGTATAAGGATGTAGAGAGACAGGGCGCGCCCAGAGGGGAAAAACTTGAGTAGCTAAGGGATTTCCCATCCTCGTTTTGCAATACCCTGTTCTGCCACTCGTTATCTTGAGGGAGGCTGTGAACGTTTCAAAAACTTTTTGGAACAAAATTAATTTTAGTTCACTTTTAAAAAATAAAGGTACGTGAGACTCGGCAGTCGGCACTTCCTTCCGGACAAATCCGCGAATTGCAAATGAGCTGGGTCCCGAGGATTCTTTCTGCGATGCAAGTGATCGCCAGCGGCCGGGAGCAGAAACCGGGGAGGGACCCAGTAGATTACAGCAGGAACAGGGAGATCAGCAACTTCCTTTCTGAAGAATCAAAGAGTCATAGACAGTGTTCCCTCTAAGTTGAGTTAGTGTGAGCCAGCTCACAGTTTTTTAGCCTCCGGCTCACACATTTTTGTCTTAGCTCAGGAAGGAGGGCTCCAGAGCAAACTAATTTATGCAGCAGCTGAATCGCTCGCTCACCACTTTAATGCCAGGAGCTCACCAAGTAGAATTTTTGCTCACCGGACTCCACAGCTTAGATGGAGCTTTGGTCATAGAGTCAGAAGAGACCTCCAAGGCACATAGGTAAAGGTAAAGGTTCCCTTGCTCGAAAGCCAGTCGAATCCGACTCTAGGGCTGCGGTGCTCATCTCCGTTTCAAAGCCGAAGAGCCAGCGCTGTCCGAAGACATTTCCGTGGTCATGTGGCCGGCATGACTAAACACCAAGGTGCACGGAATGCTGTTTCCTTCCCACCGAAGTGGTACCTATTTATCTACTTGCAATTTCTTGCTTTCGAACTGCTAGGTTGGCAGGAGCTGGAACTAGAGATGGGAGCTCACCCCATCATGCGGCACTCTCGGGTCTTGAACTGCTGAACTACTGACCTTCCACAGCCTGCAGTTCAGCGTCTTAACCACTTGAGCCACTGCAGCGTCCTCCAGGGCACATACCCAGAATTAAACTTTGTTTGTGCAGGCACACGAAAGCTCATACCCAGAATTGAACTTTGTTGGTCTTCAAGGTGCCCCGGGACTCAAGCGCTCTTCTGCTGCTTCAGACCAATACAGCAACCCTACCTGAATTGATCTTTCCATTCTGTGTACAGAACTTTACTGAGGTTGGACTTTACCAGTGGCAGATGAACCACTAAGCAGACCGAGCACGTGCTTAGGGCGCCAGGGCCAAAGGCGGCACCACAAAGTTGGGAAAAGGGTGAAAAGAGGTAGAAAGATGCCTTTCAGGTCATGAATATTGGAACTTTGACATGTTTAACTTGTGAAATATTTAAAATAGATGTCGTATTGCATTTTTGTAGAACTGTGTGTAGCCAAAGCTTGGCTTAGTTTGTACCGTATATTGTGTGTTATCGTATGAATGAATTTTTGTATGGCTGCAACCTGCATTGTATATCTGGTCAGACAGGTCAATGACTAAAATGGACTTGGTGCTGGAGGGGGCAGCAGTGGGAGGGCTTCTAGTGTCCTGGCCCCACTGCCGGACCTCCTGATGGCACCTGGTATATTTTGGCCGCTGTGTGACAGAGTGTTGGACTGGATGGGCCATTGGCCTGATCCAACATTGGCTTCTCTTATGTTCTTATGTTCTCTTAGTGTGGAAAGGAGGGGGCACCAAGATGGGTCAGTGCTTAGGGCACCAGTGGGCCTTGATCTGCCCCTGGACATTACCCTTGCAATGTTGGATCATGTTATTCCCAATTGAATAAAATGTGGTTGTTTCAATGTGCCATCAAGTTGCAGCCAGCTTATGGTGACGCCCACGGGGTTTTCAAGGCAAGAGACTAACAGATCTCAGATAGGATGTTATAGCATTGGGGAAAGTGCAGAGAAGGGCAATTAGGATGATAAAAGGGTTGGAACACTTTCCCTATGAAGAAAGGTTTAAAGCGCTTGGGGCTCTTTAGCTTGGAGAAACAATGGCTGAGGGGTGACATGATCGAGGTTCATAAGATTATGTGTGGGATAGAGCAGGTCGAGAAAGAGGTCCTTTTCTCCCTTTCTCACAAGACAAGAACTCGTGGGCACTCCATGAAATTGCTGGGCAGTGGGGTTAGAACAGATAAAAAGAAGTACTTCTTCACCCAAAGAGTGATTAACATATGGAATTCACTGCCACAGGAGTTGGTGGCAGCTACAAGCATGGACAGCATCAAGAGGGAATTGGATAAGCATATGGAGCAGAAGTCCATCAGTGACTATTAGCCACAAGGTATAGATAGGGACTCTCAGGCTGGGGCAAGTGATGCTCTGTATTCTTGGTGCTTGGGGGGGCAGCAGTTGGAGGGCTTCTAGTGTCCTGGCCCCACTGCTGGACCTCCTGATGGCACCTGGTATTTTTGGCCACTGTGTGACAGAGTGTTGGACTGGATGGGCCATTGGCCTGATCCAGTATTGGCTTATCTTGTGTTCTTATGTTCTTATCTATCTATCATCTATCTCTGCTCATACAGCCAGTGTTCCCTCTAAGCTGAGTTCCCAAAGAGTGATTAACACTTGGAATTCACTGCTGCAGGAGGTGGTGGTGGCTACAAGCATGGACTGCTTCAAGAAGGAATTAGATAAGCATATGGAGCAGAGGCCCATCAGTGGCTATTAGCCACAAAGTATAGATAGGAACTCTCAGTCTGGGGCAAGTGATGCTCTGTATTCTTGGTGCTTGGGGGGGCAACAGTGGGAGGGCTTCTTGTGTCCTGGCCCCACTGCTAGACCTCCTGATGGCACCTGGTATTTTTGGTCACTGTGTGACGGAGTATTGGACTGGATGGGCCATTGGCTTCTCTTATGTTCTTATGAGCTAGCTCACAGTTTTTTAACCTCCGGCTTGCACATTTTTGTCTTAGCTCAGGAAGGAGGGCTCTAGAGAAAACTAATCAATGCAGGAGCCAAATTGCTTGCTCACAACTTTAATGCCAGTAACTCACAAAGTAGATTTTTTTTTCTCACAAGACTCCAGAGCTCAGAGGGAGTATTGCATGCAGCTATAGCCTTGACCCTTCAGTAAACTAAAATTCCCAGTAGCGGTCCCAAGGCCATGAAAATGGTACAGGGATGCTGGCTTCTAGGTGGGACTTGGGGATCCCCCAGAATTACTGCTCATCTCCAAACCACTGAGACCAGTGCCCCAGGAGAAAATGGATGCTTTGGAGGGTGGACTCTGGGGCATTGTACCCTACCGAAGTCCCTGTCCTCAGCAGGCTCCGTGCCCGAATTTCAAGGAATTTCCCAACCCTACCCCCTCACCCCAGAAGTTTTTTTGCCGGGGTAACCTGGCAATCTTGCATCCCAGGATGGATATCATCAGTGTTCCCTCTAAGCTGAGTTAGTGTGAACTAACTCACAGTTTTTCACCCTCCGGCGCACACATTTTTGCCTTCGCTCAGGAAGGAGGGCTCCAGAGCAGACTAATTTATGCAGCAGCCAAATTGCTCGCTCACAACTTTAATGCCAGCAGCTCCCAAAGTAGAATTTTTGCTCCCGAGACTCCACGGGCTTAGAAGGAAGCACTGGATATCGTCACAGCCTGAAAGAAAGCAGGTCTGCGCTTTCCCTTGGAAGTCGCTTTGGAACGAAGGCTCTGGACCCTGCAACGGTTCAGTCCTGAGCATTCCCGCTTCCCCGGCTTTGTGAGCGGTGGAAGGGGCACCTATTGTGGTTTGGGATTCGAAATGCAAAGGGCGACTCCCTGTCCCGAAAGACAGATGGCAACACTCGACTCCGGCTGGGGGTGGGAGAGAGATCTGGCCGAGGGCCAGCGACCGACTGGCATAGTTCTGCGGAGGAAGCGGCAACAGACTTCGCTGAGGTAACCTCTTTAGGCCGAGTTGAGGGTCATTGCTGCAGCCGGGGGTGGATTGTTCAGACAACAAGGGAAAAGACCAGTGTCACAGGAATCCCAAATATACAGATTCCACTAGTAGAAAACACCATCAAACAGCCTTTGCAAAGACACCCATTCTAGATATTTGGAAGATGCGTTTCCTTTGACTTCTTCAGTTTGCCGGCTGTGTGAGTGGAACCTCATTTCAGCAATTTCAACAGACCACAAGGTTCATGTTGTAAGGAACAAATCATAGGCTCCTTACACAGAATCATAGGCAACCTCTGAGGATGCCAGTCACAGCTACTGGTGAAACATCAGGTCCTACAATATCAAGACCACGGCCACACAACCCGGAAAATCTACAGCAACTAATGAACTCTAGCTGTGAAAGCCTTCGACAACAGATTGAATCATAGGCTGTTTGTAATATGTTATGTCTATATGGACTCCTCCTATCAAGTTATCAAGTTACACTGAATACATGGACTTTGACTTATCTTCTGGCTCCAGTTACACAAAGCCCAGTTGTAGGCTCTGGGAAAGCCAGTTGTAGGCTCTGGGAGAGCCAGTTTGGTGTAGTAGTGAAGTGCGCGGACTCTTATCTGGGAGAACCGGGTTTGATTCCCCACTCCTCCACTTGCACCTGCTGATGTGGCCTTGGGTCAGTCACAAGCTCTGGCACAGCTGTTCTCTCAAGGACAGTTTCTGTCAGAAGTTCTCTCAGCCCCACCTACCTCACAGGGTGTCTGTTGTGGGGAGGGAAAGGAAAAGGAGTTTGTAAGCCACTCTGAGACGCCTTTGGGCAGTGAAGGGCGGGGAATAAATCCAATCTCTTTTTCTTCTTCTTCTTCAAAGGAGGAAATATTGTACCTTATGCCTTATTATAGTTACAGTATGCATCAAAGTTGTTGTTATGACACCACCAACTTTATAATTGTTTAATATATTATTCTGGCAATCTTTGAAGGTGTTTTCTACTAGTGGAATTTGTCTATTCGGGGGTGGATTGTTGGCACCAGGAACTTTGAGGGGTCATTTTTACAGCAGAACAAAGTTTGAGTCCAGGGACACCTGTCAGACCAACACTATAACCTCCCCGTGCCGTGCATTTCACAGCAGTGAGACTAAACCCTGACCTTGCCAAAGAAGAAGAAGAAGAAGGGATTGGATTTATACCCCGCTCTTCACTGCCCAAAGGTGTCTCAGAGCAGCTTACAAACTTCTTTCCCTTCCCCTCCCCACAACAGGCACCCTGTGAGGTAGAAGAAGAAGAAGAAGAGATTGGATTTATACCCCGCCCTTCATGACCCAAAGGAGTCTCAGAGTGGCTTACAGACTCCTTTCCCTTCCCCTCCCCACAACAGACACCCTGTGAGGTAGAAGAAGAAGAAGAGATGGGATTTATACCCCGCCCTTCATGACCCAAAGGAGTCTCAGAGCGGCTTACAGACTCCTTTCCCTTCCCCTCCCCACAACAGGCACCCTGTGAGGTAAAAGAAGAAGAAGAGATTGGATTTATACCCCGCCCTTCATGACCCAAAGGAGTCTCAGAGCAGCTTACAGACTCCTTTCCCTTCCCCTCCCCACAACAGGCACCCTGTGAGGTAGAAGAAGAAGAAGAAGAAGAAGAAGAAGAAGAAGAAGAGATTGGATTTATACCCCGCCCTTCACTACCCGAAGGTGTCTCAGAGCAGCTGACAAACTCCTTTCCCTCCCCCTCCCCACAACAGACACCCTGTGAGGTCGGTGGGGCTGAGAGAGCTCTTGACAGAAACGGCTCTTTTTCAAGAACGGCTCTTATCAGAACTACAGCTTGCCCCAGGTCATCCAGCCATGTGCAAGTGGAGGAGTTGGGGAATCAAACCCGGTTGTCCCAGATTAGAGTCCGCGCACTTAACCACGACACCAAACAAAGAGAGATTTCCACTTCTTTTATTGCCTCTTGGGCTCTGCTCGTCTTGGGAGAGGGGATCCAGTTACACAAAGCCCAGTTGTAGGCTCTGGGAAACCCGCCCTTCTGGGTGAGTTAGTGATTTTTCTCCGATGGGGGCAGAGGGGGAGGGGAAGGTGGGGAGTCTCCCCCAATACACACACACCCCTGGGTAATTTGGGAGAGGGGCGGTTGGGAAATCAGCAGACAAATCTCTGCAATTTGTGGGACAGGTGGCATGGCGTAATAACCGCCAGACAGAAAGCTGATATTAACTAAAGGGGAGTTTAGAGCAATTTCTCCCAGCAGGCCTTGGCCGCCTTCTTTCTTTGGTTGGGGGTCTGGCAGAAAGGTCAGGGGGAGAAAAGAAAAAAAAAGGAGGCGAGAGAAAAGAGGCCAATTCACTCTTTTTGTGCCGAGAGATCTGTATCGGGGGCCCTTTGTCTAAAGTGTCCCCCCCCCCCCGTGTCTGGATTCAGATGTCTGTGGAAGAAGAAAGATTTCAGGTGGGGTCTCCGTGTTGGTCTGAAGCAGCAGAGTGAAGTTTGAGTCCGAGCGGCACCTTGAAGACCTGAGAAGTTTAATTCTGGGGGATCGGCTTTCGTGTGCACGGCCATGAGATATCTTCAGATACATCTTCTTCGGACATCTGGAGAAGTGTGCACGCCAGTGTTCCCTCTAAGCTGAGTGAGTGCGAGCTAGCTCACAGTTTTTTAGCCTCCGGCTCACACATTTTTGTCTTAGCTCAGGAAGGGATGGCCCCAGAGCCAGGGCCGGCTCCAGGTGTCTGGGCGCCCTAGGCAGGAAGCCTGGGGCGCCCCCCACTGGGGATGCCAACCTCCCAGTGGGGCCTGGAGACCGGGGGGCGGAGGCAGAGTGCTGGTTTTCCTGGAGGCTCTGCAGCTGCGGGGCCCCCAGGAAAGCCAGGGAAGGAGGCGGGGTCTAGCCGCCACCCCCTCCCTCCCAGCGCCGGCTGTCTTGGGGGCTCCGCAGCTGCAGGACCCCCAGGAAAGCCGGGAAGGGGGCGGGGGGGTCTAGCCGCCGCCCCCTCTCTCCCAGGGCCAGCTTTCCTGGAAGCTCCGCGGCTGCGGGACCCCCAGGAAAGCCGTGAAGGGGGTGGGGATTTAGTGGCGGTGGCGGCGGCAGCGGGCGCCTGGTTAGGGCAGCGGGGGGGGCACTTTTCGGGGGGGAGTGGGGCGCCCTAGGCGAGCGCCTAGTTCGCCCAATGGGCAATCCGGCCATGCCCAGAGCAAACTAATTTATGCAGGAGCCAAATCACCTGCTCACAACTTTAATGTCAGTAGCTCACAAAGTAGAATTTTTGTTCACAGGACTCCACAGCTTAGAGGGAACATTGGTGCACGTGCGCATGAAAGCCGATACCCAGAGTTAAACTTCGTTGGTCTTAAAGGTGCCAACTGGACTCAAACACTGGAAGAAGTTTTATGAATCCGGCCACGTTGTTGGTTTTATTTTTCTAGCCCTGAAGCCAGAATTATTATTTTTTTTAAAAAAAATCCTGCACATAATTTGTGATTCTCTGTTAGCAGAGACCGAGGAAGAGGAGAAGAGTTGGTTTTTATACCCCCCTCTTCTCTACCATGAGGAGTCTCAGAGCCGGTGTTCCCTCTAAGCTGAGTTAGTGTGAGCTAGCTCACAGTTTATCTTAGCCTCCGGCTCACCCATTTTTGTCTCAGCTCAGGAAGGATGGGGCTCCAGAGCAAGCTAATTTATGCAGCGGCCAAATTGCTCGCTCACAACTTTAATGCCAGTAGCTCACAAAGTAGAATTTTTGCTCACAAGACTCCACTGCTTAGAGGGAGCATTGACTGATGGACTAGATGGGCCATTGGCCTGATTCAACATTGGCTTCTCTTATGTTCTCTTATGTTCTCTTATGTTCTTGAGTGGCTTACGATCTCCTTTCCCTTCCCCTCCCTGCATCAGACACCTTGTGAGGTCGGCGGGGCTGAGAGAGCTCTTTCAAGGACTGCTCTTGAGAGAACAGCTCTGAGAGAACTCATGACTGGCCCAAGGTCACCCAGCTGGCTGCATGTGGAGGAGTCAGGAATCTAACTCAGTTTGGTGTAGTGGTTAAGTCTGTGGACTCTAGTCTGGGAGAACCGGGTTTGATTCCCCACTCCTCCACTTGCACCTGCTGATGTGACCTTGGGTCAGTCACAAGCTCTGGCACAGCTGTTCTTGAAAAAAGAGCAGTTTCTGTCAGAGCTCTCTCAGCCCCATCTACCTCACAAGGTGTCTCTTCTGGGGAGGGGAAGGGGAAGGAGTTTGTAAGCCGCTCAGAGACACCTTTGGGTAGTGAAGGGTGGAACACCTTCCCTATGAAGAAAGGTTAAAACGCTTGGGGCTCTTTAGCTTGGAGAAACGACGGCTGAGGGGTGACATGATTGAGGTTTATAAGATTATGAATGGGATTGAGCAGGTTGAGAAAGAAGTCCTTTTCTCCCTTTCTCACAAGACAAGAACTCGTGGGCACTCCATGAAATTGCTGAGCAGTCGGGTTAGAACAGATAAAAGGAAGTCCTTCTTCACCCAAAGAGTGATTAACACATGGAATTCACTGCCACAGGAGGTGGTGGCAGCTACAAGCATGGACAGTTTCAAGAGGGAATTAGGTAAACATATGGAGCAGTCTGGGGCAGGTGATGCACTCTATTCTTGGTGCTTGGGGGGGCAGCAGTGGGAGGGCTTCTAGTGTCCTGGCCCCAGTGGTGGACCTCCTGATGGCACCTGGTATTTTTTGGCCGCTGTGTGACAGAGTGTTGGACTAGATGGGCCATTGGCCTGATTCAATACTGGCTTCTCTTATGTTGTTATGTTCTAAGAGTGGGGTATAAATCCAATCTCTTCTTCTTCTTCTTCTTCTTCTTCTTCTTCTTCTTCTTCTTCTTCTTCTTCTTCTTCTTCTTCTTCTTCTTCTTCTTCTTCTTCTTCTTCTTCTTCTTCTTCTCCTCCTCCTCCTCCTCCTCCTCCTCCTCCTCCTCCTCCTCCTCCTCCTCCTCCTCCAGAGTGGAGTCCACCACTCTTAACCACTACCCACACTGACTCTCCACTACTTGTCTCCCTACAACAGGTAGCTTCTGGTAGGCGGGGCTGAGAGAGTTCTGAGAGAACTGTGGCTTGTCCAAGGTCAGCCAACTGGCTTCATGTGGAGGAGTGGGGAATCAAACCTGGTTCTCTAGATCAGAGTCTGCCGCTCTTAACCACTACACCAAACTGGCTCTCCAGCAAGGCCAATACTTCTGTGGCCAATGCGGCTGTATTGCTGCCTGTCACTGTAAGGTAGGAAAGTTCAACGAAACTTCCAAAGGATTATATCCTATAAAACACCTGTGGGATACAAGCATCACTGAGCACTCTTCTCCAGATGGCCGTTCTGGAGGTCATTATTTCACCGGGCCACCATAAGTTGGAAGTGACTTGTCGACACTTTAACACACACGCACACATGCACAGAGATACCTGCACAACCAGTAGCACAGGATTCTATGGAAGTGTTCATACAGACACAATGGTTCAAAAAAAAAAAATGGCATTGGACAGAGACCCAGTCTCATCAGATCTAGGAAGCTAAGCAGGGTCGGCCCTGGTTAGTATTTGGATGGGAGACCGCCAAGGAAGTCTGGGGTTGCTATGCAGAAGCAGACAATGGCGAACCACCTCTGGATGACTCTTGCCTTGAAAGACTGGGTCACCATAAGTCAGCTGTGGTGGTGGAAACTGAATGATAGTAACCCTGTAGTAACTTACGGTAACCTCCTCCTCCTCCTCCTCCTCCTCCTCCTCCTCCTCCTCCTCCTCCTCCCTCCTCTTCTTCTTCTTCTTCTTCTTCTTCTTCTTCTTCTTCTTCTTCTTCTTCTTCTTCTTCTTCTTCTTCTTCTTCTTCTTCTTTGCCAGTTTGGTGTAGTGGTTAAGTGTGTGGACTCTAATCTGGGTTAACCGGGTTTGATTCCCCACTCCTCCACTCATAGCTGCTGGATGACCTCGGGCAAGCCATAGTTCTGACAAGAGCTGTCCTTGAAAGGGCAGTTCTTGAAAGAGGTCTCTCAGCCCCACTTACCTCACAGGGTGTCTGTTGTGGGGAGGGGAAAGGAAAGGAGTTTGTAAGTCTGAGACTCTGAGTGAGGGGTGGAGCATAAATCCAATCTCTCCTCCTCTTCCTTTTTGGCTAGCCCATGTCTCTAATGCCGAGTGGACCCTGCTTTGTGAAACATGTATTGTACTTTAGTTGCTGTAGATTTTCCGGGGAGTATACCGCATACCATGCAGTTGTGGACAAGTTTACATCGGGACCACACAGCATAGCATTCGGACAAGAATAAAAGAACATGAAAGACACTGCAGACTTGGCCATCCTGAAAAATCAGCAGTGGCTGAACATAGCCTAACCCGAACAGGACACAGCATTTGGTTCCAAGACACTGAAAGGCTGGACAACACTTCCAATTACCATGTCAGATTACACAGGGAAGCCATTGAAATTCATAAACATAAACACAATATTCAACAGGAAAGAAGAGAGTTTAAAAATAAATAGGACATGGTTTCCTGTCCTGAAAAACACAAAATGCTCTACAGCTGTCAATAGCACTACAGAGAAGATTAGAGTTTCAATAGCTGTTCCACACACAAAAGAACCTCCTCAAGAAACAGGAAACCTCCTCGGGAACCAATCCACAGACAAAAGAACCTCCTCAGGAAAGCTTCTCCATTAGTATGTTCATAGCCTGGAGAACCAGCCATTCCACACACAAAAGAACCTCCTCAAGAAACAGGAAACCTCCTCGGGAACCAATCCATAGACAAAAGAACCTCCTCAGGAAAGCTCCTACATTAGCATGTTCAGAGCCTGGAGAACTACTACAAAATAATGATTCAGCCCTACCCCACTTTCCAGGATAGATATAAATTACCTGCCTACCATTTTTTCTGCTCACCTTGACACAGAGAGTACTCCATCTTTCTGTGTTACACCTCTGAGGATGCCAGTCACAGCTACTGGTGAAACATCAGGTCCTACAATGCCAAGACCATGGCCACACAACCCTGGAAAATCTACAGCAACGAATGAACTCTGGCTATGAAAGCCTCCGACGACATAATGTATTGTACTCTTCTTCGGAAGATGACATTGGGTAAGGCACCACGCTTGGGAAACGATTTGAACAATTACATTGTGGGCAATCAGGAACTTCTGTTCATCTGTTGTCTTGAGCCTCCTGGGGCTTTAATGGAAGACAGCTAAGTAGCACTCTGCTCCTCCTTCCTGCTGCCGCCGCGGTGGCCAACTGCTCCGCAAGGTCACTTAGCAGCGCCATTTAGTAGATGCCTTTCATGCATGGGGGAGATTTCCAATCGATGGGCATCAGGAGAAATGCATAGGGCTGAGTCTGCTTTTATTTCAAGTCCATTGAGGAAAAGGGGGAGGGGGACGAATACCTGAACAGCAGATTCAGGGGGGTGGCTTTGGGCTTCCTTGGATGGAAATTCAAGAGACCAAAACAAACAAAGAAACCGTGGGCTACCAGGGAGATGGACTGGGGGACCACTGTGATGTAAGAGCAAGTTTTGGGTTTGGACCTGGGGGTGCACGTAAGAACACAAGAAGAACTTTGCTGAATCAGACCAGTGGTCCATCTAGTCCAGCATCCTGTTCCACAGAGCAGCCAACCAATTCCTCTGGAGGGCCAACAACAGGGCATAGAGGCTGAAGCTTTCATAAGAGCATAAGAAGAGCCCCGCTGGATCAGACCAGTGGTCCATCTAGCCCAGCTTCCTAACTCACCCAGTGGCCAAACAGTTCCTCTGGAGGGCCAACAACAGGGCATAGAGGACAAGGACTTCATAAGAACATAAAAAGAGCCCTGCTGGATCAGACTAGTGGTCCATCTAGTCCAGCATCCTGTTCCACAGAGCAGCCAACCAGTTCCTCTGGAGGGTCAACAGCAGGGCATAGAGGCCGAGGCCTTCATAAGAACATAAGAAGAGCCCCGCTGGATCAGACCAGTGGTCCATCTAGTCCAGCATCCTGACTCAACAGTGGCCAACCAGTTCCTCTGGAGGGTCAACAACAGGGCATAGAGGATGAGGGCTTCATAAAAACATAAAAAGAACCCTGCTGGATCAGACTAGTGGTCCATCTAGTCTAGCATCCTGTCTCACACAGAGGCCAACCACTTACTAGGGAGAGCCGGCAACAGAGCGTTGAGACTGAAGCCCTCACAAGAAGAACCTGTTAGATCAGACCAGTGGTCTGTCTAGTCCAGCATCCTGTCAAACATCCTGTTGGGGAGCCTTTGGTGCCAATCTCCACTTAGCCATGTGCTGTCTAAGAAATCTTGGCCATCCCACTCCCTGTCGGTCTAGTCTTATCCTACAAGGCTTCTCTGAGAGGATTGGTGGCGGAATGAGCCATCAAGTCGCAGCTGACTTACGATGACCATGTAGGCCAGGGCAGTCCCAGGGATAGCAGGAGTCAATCCAATCATGCCCAGAGCTCAAATGAATTCTTATCCCCCCCCCAAGCCTGTACTGATGTCACCCAGAGCAATGCTTGACTGCTATCCCAGCATGCATTGCAGCAAGGGAGGGTCAGGAGGAACAGAAAAGCGGACACATTAAAAACCTGCTTTAACGTTTCTAGCCACGAATGGTCCTTGCGTCTGTTAAGTGCCGTTGAGTCACTTCCGGTTTATGGTGACCCTATGAATGAATGTCCTCCACAAGGTCCTATCATTAACACCCTTGCTCAGGTCTTGCAAACGAAGGGCTGTGGGGCTTCCTTGACCGATAGGAACTCTCAGTCTCAGGCTGGGGCAAGGGATGCTCTGTATTCTTGGTGCTTGGGGGGGGGGTCAACAGTGGGAGGGCTTCTAGTGTCCTGGCCCCAGTGGTGGACCTCCTGATGGCACCTGGTATTTCTGGCCATTGGGTGACAGAGTGTTGGACTAGATGGGCCATTGGCCTGATCCAACATTGGCTTCTCTTATGTCCTTATAGGAACTCTTGGTCTGGGGCAAGGGATGCTCTGTATTCTTGGTGCGTGGAGGGGGGAAACAGTGGGAAGGCTTCTAGTGTCCTGGCCCCACTGCTGGACTTCCTGATGGCCCCTGGTATTTCTGGCCACTGGGTGACAGAGTGTTGGACTAGATGGGCCATTGTCTGATCCAACATTGGCTTCTCTTATGTTCTTATGTCTGGGGCAAGTGATGCTCTATATTCTTGGTGCTTGGGGGGGGCAACAGTGGGAGGGCTTCTAGTGTCCTGGCCCCAGTGGTGGACCTCCTGATCGCCCCTGGTATTTCTGGCCACTGGGTGACACAGAATGTTGGACTGGATGGGCCATTGCCTGATCCAACACTGGCTTCTCTTATGTCCTTATAGGAACTCTCGGTCTGGGGCAAGGAATGCTCTGTATTCTTGGTGCTTGGAGGGTGGGCAACAGTGGGAGGGCTTCTAGTGTCCTGGCCCCAGTGGTGGACCTCCTGATGGCACCTGGTATTTTTGGCCACTGTGTGACAGAGTGTTGGACTGGATGGGCCGTTGGCCTGATCCAACATTGGCTTCTCTTATGTTCTTATGTTCTTAATACATGGAGCAGAAGTCCATCAGTGGCTATTAGCCACAAGGTATAGAGGGAACACTCTGTCTGGGACAGGTGATGCACTCTATTCTTGGTGCTTGGAGGGGGGCAGCAGTGGGAGGGCTTCTAGTGTCCTGGCCCCAGTGGTGGACCTCCTGATGGCACCTGGTATATTTTGGCCACTGTGTGACAGAGTGTTGGACTGGGTGGGCCGTTGGCCTGATTCAACATTGGCTTCTCTTATAGGAATTCTTGGTCTGGGGCAAGGTATGCTCTGTATTCTTGGTGCTTGGAGGGGGGCGACAGTGGGAGGGCTTCTAGTGTCCTGGCCCCACTGCTGGACCTCCTAATGGCACCTGGTATTTCTGGCCACTGTGTGACAGAGTGTTGGACTAGATGGGCCATTGCCTGATCCAACACTGGCTTCTCTTATATCCTTATAGGAACTCTCGGTCAGGGGCAAGGGATGCTCTGTATTCTTGGTGCTTGGAGGGGGGCAGCAGTGGGAGGGCTTCTAGTGTCCTGGCCCCACTGCTGGACCTCCTGATGGCACCTGGTATTTCTGGCTACTGGGTGACAGAGTGTTGGACTAGATGGGCCATTGGCCTGATCCAACACTGGCTTCTCATGTTCTTATTCCATCCGATGTTGGATCTTCCTCTTTTCCTGTAGCCATCAACTTTTTCTATCATTATTGTCTTGTCTTCTCACAATGTGACCAAAGTATGATAGCTTCAGTTATAGTCATTTTAGCTTCTTGGGAGAGTTTTATCTAGAACCCACTGATTTGTCCTTTCGGCAGTCCATGGTCTCCATGAAACTCTTCTCCCACACCACATTTCAAATGAATCGCCTTCCTTCCTGTCAGCTTTCTTCACTGTCCGACTTTCAAATCCCTCCATAGCGATGGGAAATATTGTGGTATGAGAATTATCTTGGTCTTGGGTCACTAGCAACATATCCTTACCCTGAAGAATCTTTCCTAGCTCCTTCACGGTTGCCCTTCCCAGTCTCAATCCCCTTCTGATTTGATGGGTCTCCCTTTTGAGAGGCAGCTTGGTATAGTGGTTAAGTGCATGGACTCTAATCTGGGAGAACTGGGTTCAATTCCCCCCTCTTCCATATGCAGCTGCTGGTGTGACCTTGGGTCAGTCACAAGTCCTCTCAGAGCTCATTCTCTCAAGAGCAGTCCTCGAAGGAGCTCTCTCAGCCCTGCCTGCCTCACAGGCAATGCCCCCTCTAAGCTGTGGAGTCTTGTGAGCAAAAATTCTACTTTGTGAGCCACTAGTTGTGAGTGAGCTGTTTGGCTACTGCCTAAATCAGTTTGCTCTGGAGCCATCTTTCCTGAGTTAAGACAAAAATGTGTGAGCCGGAGGCTAAAAGACTGTGAACTAGCTCACACTAATTCAGCTTAGAGGGAACACTGCTCACAGGGTGTCTGTTGTGGGGAGGGGAAGTCGCTCGGAGGGTCCTTCAGGCAGTGAAGGGTGGGGTATAAATCCAATCTCTTCTTCTTCACGATGAACCGTTTCAATTTCTTCATCGTCCACCTTAACTCGTGTAATTCCCCCGTCGTCATTACTTTTTTTCTTCCCGAAGTTCAGCCGTAACCCTGCTTTGGCTCTTTCTGTTCTAACGTCATCAGTAGTTGTTTCAGGCCTTCGCCATTTTCTGCCAGTGACGTGGTGTCGTCTGCATATCTCAAATTGTTAACGTCCCTTCCACCGGTTTTCGTTCCACCTCTGTCGAAACCTAATCTGGCTTCCCTTATTATCTGTCCCCTAGTTTTAATAAACGTAATGAGTTACGTCTTGTGTATCGACATTAACTTGACATAGATAAATTTGGTCTCAGAATTCTATATGCATGAGCTACGGGGGAAAGTGTGAGTGGTTGGTATAACCTTTGCATTTTGCCAGCTTATATTTAAATGTTTAGGCACTGTTTCCCTTTTGAATGAATAGATCCTTTTTTGGGTGAGTGCGAAATGAAATCCCATCGTTTAAAAGGATGACTCGGCTGTTCATAAGACTTGTCATGCTATTTCTCCCCTAAAAATATGTTTTAAAACTTATGATAAAATTTATAGGCATTTCAGAGCTCTTCCTTGCAGCCTTTGTGACCGTCTCTATGATGATGATGAAGAAGAAGAGATTGGATTTATACCCCGCCCTTCACTTGGAGTCTCAGAGCGGCTGACAAACTCCTTTCCCTTCCCCTCCCCACAACAGACACCCTGTGAGGTAGAAGAAGAAGAGATTGGATTTATACCCCGCCTATCACTGCCCAAAGGCGTCTCAGAGTGGCTTACAATCTCCTTTCCCTTCCCCTCCCCACAACAGACACCCTGGGAGGCAGAAGAAGAAGAAGAGATTGGATTTATACCCCGCCTATCACTGCCCAAAGGCGTCTCAGAGTGGCTCACAAACTCCTTTCCCTTCCCCTCCCCACAACAGACACCCTGTGAGGTAGAAGAAGAAGAGATTGGATTTATACCCCGCCCTTCACTACCCAAAGGAGTCTCAGAGTGGCTTACAAACTCCTTTCCCTTCCCTTCCCCACAACAGACACCCCGTGAGATAGAAGAAGAAGAAGAGATTGGATTTATACCCCGCCCTTCACTACCCAAAGGAGTCTCAGAGTGGCTTACAAACTCCTTTCCCTTCCCTTCCCCACAACAGACACCCTGTGAGGTAGAAGAAGAAGAAGAGATTGGATTTATACCCCACCCTTCACTACCCAAAGGAGTCTCAGAGTGGCTTACAAACTCCTTTCCCTTCCCTTCCCCACAACAGACACCCCGTGAGGTAGAAGAAGAAGAAGAGATTGGATTTATACCCCGCCCTTCCCTACCCAAAGGAGTCTCAGAGTGGCTGACAAACTCCTTTCCCTTCCCCTCCCCACAACAGACACCCTGTGAGGTAGAAGAAGAAGAAGAGATTGGATTTATACCTCGCCCTTCACTACCCAAAGGAGTCTCAGAGTGGCTTACAAACTCCTTTCTCTTCCCCTCCCCACAACAGACACCCTGTGAGGTAGAAGAAGAGGAAGAGATTGGATTTATACCCCGCCCTTCACTACCCAAAGGAGTCTCAGAGTGGCTTACAAACTCCTTTCCCTTCCCCTCCCCACAACAGACACCCTGTGAGGTAGAAGAAGAGGAAGAGATTGGATTTATACCCCGCCCTTCACTACCCAAAGGAGTCTCAGAGTGGCTGACAAACTCCTTTCCCTTCCCCTCCCCACAACAGACACCCTGTGAGGTAGAAGAAGAGGAAGAGATTGGATTTATACCCCGCCCTTCACTACCCAAAGGAGTCTCAGAGTGGCTTACAAACTCCTTTCCCTTCCCCTCCCCACAACAGACACCCTGTGAGGTAGAAGAAAGAAGAAGAGATTGGATTTATACCTCGCCCTTCACTACCCAAAGGAGTCTCAGAGTGGCTTACAAACTCCTTTCTCTTCCCCTCCCCACAACAGACACCCTGTGAGGTAGAAGAAGAGGAAGAGATTGGATTTATACCCTGCCCTTCATTACCCAAAGGAGTCTCAGAGTGGCTTACAAACTCCTTTCCCTTCCCCTCCCCACAACAGACACCCTGTGAGGTAGGTGGGGCTGAGAGAACTCTAACACAAACTGCTCTTTCAGGAACAGCTGTGCCAGAGCTTGTAACTGACCCAAGGTCACATCAGCAGGTGCAAGTGGAGGAGTGGGGAATCAAACCCGGTTCTCCCATATTAGAGTCCGCGCACTCAACCACTAC
>JAPDNY010001173.1:0-18417 GCA_029375565.1 Gekko gecko | reverse complement strand
GGAATGAGAGGCCACTGAGTGGAATGACAGCTCCAGGGTGCAACAGGAGAGTGCAGGGACAGGAATGAGAGGCCACGGAGTGGAATGACAGCCCCAGGGTGCAGCAGGAGTGTGCAGGGACAGGAATGAGAAGCCACGGAGTGGAATAACAGCCCCAGGGTGCTGCAGGAGTGTTCTGGGACTGGAATGACATGTCCCAGAGTGGAATGACAGCCCCAGGATGCAGCAGGAGAGTTCTGGGACTGGAATGACATGTCCCAGAGTGGAATGACAGCCCCAGGGTGCTCCAGGAGTGTTCTGGGACTGGAATGACATGTCCCAGAGTGGAATGACAGCCCCAGGGTGCAGCAGGAGAGTTCTGGGACTGGAATGACATGTCCCAGAGTGGAATTACAGACCCAGGGTGCTCCAGGAGTGTTCTGGGGACAGGAATGAGAGGCCACGGAGTGGAATGACAGCCCCAGGGATGCACCAGAAGTGTTCTGGGACTGAAATGACATGCCCCAGAGTGGAATGACAGCCCCAGGGTGCAGCAGGAGTATTCTGGGACTGGAATGACATGTCCCAGAGTGGAATGACAGCCCCAGGCTGCAGCAGGAGTATTCTGGGACTGGAATGACATGTCCTTAGAGTGGAATGACAGCCTCAGGGTGCTCCAGGAGTGTTCTGGGACTGGAATGACATGTCCCAGAGTGGAATGACAGCCCCAGGTGTGCAACAGGAGAGTGCAGGGCCAGGAAGGAGAGGCCACGGAGTGGAAATGACAGCCCCAGGGTGCAGCAGGAGTGTGCAGGGACAGGAAGGAGAGGCCACGGAGTGGAATGACGGACCCAGGGTGCAGCAGGAGAGTGCAGGGAGAGGAATGAGAGGCCACGGAGTGGAATGACAGCCCCAGGGTGCAGCAGGAGAGTGCAGGGACAGGAAGGAGAGGCCACGAAGTGAGAAATGACAGCCTCAGGGGTGCTCCAGAAGTGTTCTGGGGACTGGAATGACATGTCCCAGAGTGGAATGACAGCCCCGGGGTGCTCCAGGAGTGTTCTGGGACTGGAAATGACATGTCCCAGAGTGGGAATGACAGCCCCAGGGTGCTCCAGGAGTGTTCCGGGACAGGAATGACATGTCCCAGAGTGGAATGACAGCCCCAGGCTGCAGCAGGAGTGTTCTGGGACTGGAATGAGAGGCCACGGAGTGGGAATGACAGCCCCAGGGTGTAACAGGAGAGTGTAGGGACAGGAAAGAGAGGCCACGGAGTGGGATGACAGCACCCAGGGTGCAGCAGGAGTGTGCAGGGACAGGAATGAGAGGCCACGGAGTGGAATGGACAGCCCCAGGGTGCACCAGAAGTGTTCTTGGGACTGGAATGACATGTCCCCAAAGTGGAATGACATCCCCTTGGGGGCAGCAGGAGAGTCTCTGGGACTGGAATGACATGTCCCAGAGTGGAATGACAGCCCCAGGGTGCTCCAGGAGTGTTCTGGGACTGGAAATGACATGTCCCAGAGTGGAATGACAGCCCCTGGGTGCAGCGAGGAGAGTTCTGGGACTGGAATGACATGTCCCAGAGAGTGGAATGACAGGCCCAGGGTGCTACAGGAGTGTTCGGGGCCTGGAATGAGGGACCACTCAGTGGAATGACAGCCCCAAGGTGGAGCAGGACTGTTCTGGGAATGGAATGAGAGACCAGGGAGTGGAATGACATCCCCTTGGGGGTAGCAGGAGTGTTCTGGGACTGGAATGACAGGCCCTAGAGTGGAATGACAGCCCCTGGGGTGGCAGGAGTGTTCTGGGACTGGAATGACAGGCCCTAGAGTGGAATGACAGCCCCTGGGGGTAGTAGGAATGTTCTGTGACTATAATGACAGGCCCCAGAGTGGAATGACAGCCCGTGGTGGTAGCCGGAGTGGTCTTGGAGTGGAATGACTGTCCCAGGGGGTGATAGGAGTGTTCTGGAACTCGAATGGGAGACTACCTAAGTGGAATGACTGCCCCTGAGAGTATTCTGGAGAGAAAGGAATGACCAGGCTCCAGCGTGGATTGACAGTCCCTCGAAGTAGCAGGAGTCTTATGGGCCTGGAATGACAGACTCCAGAGTGGAAGGAGAGACCCTGAGGTGTACAGGCAGTTCTGTGCAACTGGATTTGTAAAGTAGTAGAGTGAAATACTTTGCATTTAAATATTTCTGGAATGTGTGTAGGTATCACCAGATTACCTCCATCTCTGCTGCTTTTTTTCCTTACAAATTCACGAGGTTGATGGGAGCCGCCTCCTCCATTGTCAATTATAAATCTTGCCCTTGCCTTCTCCCTCTACCAGTTCCGGTGTCCAGTTCTGCTGCCTTCTTTATCACTATGTTCCTTTTCCATGTCACACTCTGCCTGAGTTCTTTGCACACTGTTGTCTACTCTTTTGACCACTGACCCAGAGAACCCCCTCCATGGTCTCTGTGAAATATCCCAACCTGTAGTCTAGGTTGGGGGTCCCTAACCTTTTTGAGCCTACGGCACCTTTGTAATTCTGATAGCAGTGTGCTGAATGCAGATGAAAAATGTCTGCTGCAGGAGGTGGAGCTAACCAGGAACGGATGGCCACAGCATGCCTTCAGTCACATCATGATGAACTTCCGTAATCTGGGGGCAGCTACTGCCAAATGAACAATTTTTTAAAATCTGCACAGCCAATCATAAGAACATAAGAGAAGCCAATGTTGAATCAGGCCAATGGCCCATCTAGTCCAACACTCTGTCACACAGTGGCCAAAATATACCAGGTGCCATCAGGAGGTCCAGCAGTGGGGCCAGGACACTAGAAGCCCTCCCACTGCTGCCCCTCCAGCACCAAGAATAGAGTGCATCACCTGCCCCAGACTGAGAGTTCCCATCTATACCCTGTGGCTAATAGCTACTGATGGACCTCTGCTCCATATGTTTATCTAATTTCCTCTTGAAACTGTCCATGCTTGCAGCTGCCATCCTGTGGCAGTGAATTCCATACGTTAATCACTCTTTGGGTGAAGCTATTTCCTTTTATCTGTTCTAACCCGACTGCTCAGCAATTTCTTGGAGTGCCCACGAGTTCTTGTATTGTGAGAAAGGGAGAAAAGTACTTCTTTCTCAACCTGCTCAATCCCATGCATAATCTTATAAACCTCGATCATGTCACCCCTCAGCCGTCGTTTCTCCAAGCTAAAGAGCCCCAAGCGTTTTAACCTTTCTTCATAGGGAAGGTGTTCCAACCCTTTTATCATTCTAGTTGCCCTTCTCTGCACTTTTTCCAATGCTATAATATCCTTTTTGAGATGTGGTGACCAGAACTGTACACAGTATTCCAAATGAGGTTGCACCAATGATTTATACAGGGGCATGATGATACCTGGCTGATTTGTTATCAATTCCCTTCCTAATAATCCCCAGCATAGCGTTGGCCTTCTTTATTGCAGCTACACACTGTCTAGACATTTTCAGCGAGTTATCCACTACGACTCCAAGATCTCTCTCTTGGTCAGTCTCTGCCAGTTCAGACCCCATCAATGTCTATTTATATTTAGGATTTTTGGCTCCAATGTGCATCACTTTGCACTTGGCCACATTGAATCCCATTTGCCACGTTGACGCCCACTCACCCATCCTCAACAGATCCCTTTGGAGTGCCTCACAATCCTCCCTGGTTGTCACCACCCTGAACAACTTCGTGTCATCTGCAAATTTAGCCACATCACTGCTTACTCCCAATTCCAAATCGTTAATAAACAAGTTAAAAAGCATCGGACCGAGTATCTGATCCCTGTGGTACCCCACTGCTTACCACCCTCCACTGGGAAAGTTTCCCATTTATACTCACTCTCTGTTTCCTATTTATAAGCCAGTTTTTGATCCACAAGAGGACTTGTCCTTTTATCCCATGACTATTGAGCTTACTTAGGAGCCTTACTTACTCAGAAGCATTGGTTGGCAAAAGTCCCACCTGTCCTCACCCACTTTGTTAAAACACTTTGGTGGGGTCAAGGAATAGTGCCGGCAGGTGCCATACTACCTCACGTGCACCACAGTGGGGACCCCTGTTCTAGGTGGTGTTCTTTAATGTATGAAGATTTAATATCTCAGCTCTTTATAGCACGTGACACCATTTACCCATCCTCACATGTACTCTGATTCCCTCTGGCTTGTCTCAGGCACAGGCAAACAGTTCTCTGCTTCCTGCCTTTCCTTTGTCACCCCTGGCTTCCACATCTCAACACATCCTCCTACCCTTTGTTCAGTATGGCAATTACAAGAAGGATTCACAAATGCAAATTTGACCATACAGTATTAACTGTTGAACAAAACTTGTTTAATATTTCCCCTACTGCATGCACAGTTTGCAAATGAAATATGTTGGCAGTTTGATTGCAGCTGGTGGTAGGCAAGCTGCATGATACCAGTGTCTGCAGCTGCAGCAGGACACCATGCAGTCTTCTGGCGTGAAGTTGCCCTGGCATGACTCCTCTGGGCAGATTGACCATCTGCTGGTATCTTTATCAGATAATGACAAAAGGTACCGTAGCAGAGGTTGTTCCTGTATGCGCACTTTGGTATCCATGGAAAGAAGTTGATGGTGTAATTTCTGGTAGGAACCTGGAAACTGTTTTTGTTTTGTGTTCCTCCTGCATTTGCAGTTCCTGTGCAAACCAACGTTTACTCCTATCCAGTTTCTTGCACGCTCACTGCATAAGGGACCATACTCTTCTCCTGAAATCACACTATAGGCATTCAATGTTGTGTATACTCCACAGTCATAAGAATTGTTCTGTTGAACTGTGTCTGCACATAACAGTATCTTCCACTCTGCATGCCTAAAAGGAACACCTGCTATTTGGTGACATGCTGCAGCAGTTGACAACAAGATGTTTCCATGGCTCTGTGATCGATCCCAATCTTTTGCTGAATCAACAATGATAATTTCTCTCATCTTGAATATTATTATGCCCAGTACCCAATGAAGTCCAGTGGAGTATAAATCGGGTGTTGAAAGGAAGGAGTAAAATGTCCTTGTTGAAAGCCATTGTGGAATCTAGAAATGAATAAAAAAATTTGGGTTTGCCCAGAGCCACACTTTTATATATATATATGTTGGACAGAGTAAAATCTTTTCACTTAGATTTCTTTGGCAGATGAAATTGGTAATGGCTTCCTCTATGGCCTCATCACAGAGCCATCCTCCAGGCTTCAGTGATTCTCTGATACTGGAAGGTATGCTGTTAAACAAATTTCTGTCCATTTCTGTGGTTGCTTGATTCCAAGGATCCTGCGGCTTCTCACCTTGTTTTAAACTCCTTTTTGGTTTTGGAGTTGAATGTGTTGGCAATGCATTGTGTAATGGAGAACCTGGAGTCTGTGTTCTCTCAATTTCTGGAAATAGCCAGTGTACTCTCGTTATTCTCAGCCCTGCCAAACTCAGCAGTTTCATGTTGTGATGAGCCCAGAACTGAATCAGCTGCTGGTACAATGCTATAATCATAGTCCCCCACTCTTGCCTTTTTCTTCCTGATTTTTGAGATCTGCCTTTCCTTTTTTCAGAAGTGTGGACAGAGAATAAGTTTGTCTATCAGCTTTCTCCACATAGCCTATTGACATTGCAGCTGCAATAATATGGTAACAGCGACCAGTACTGGCACAGGAACAGACGGCAGGTTCTGGAAGGAGTTTCACAGCCTGCACTTTGTTGCTGTTGACTTCTCTTACAGTAAAGGCAGCACTCTGAGGGCAGAGGGCAACTCCCCCAGAGTCTATACAGAGCTGGGCCAGGGAAGTTTGACTTTTTCTGTAACCCTCAGCCTTTTCCACACCTTTCTTTGGAGGGCTTACTTGATTTTATATTGTCAACAATTGCTTCCAGAGCATAGAAAGGTGGAAATTGTGACTCTCCTGTTGTTTTTGCAAGTGGGAAAACTGGTCCTTGAGCGAATAATTTCCAAGACCGCAATTTGCCCGTTCAAACTCATAAAGAAAAAAAGTTTGCATATAATACATAGCAAGTACCAAGCAGTCTGCGGGCATTTCCTTCCAATCCAGTTCATTCTTTATGACCCTGTTTATACTTTCGCAGATGTTGTTGGTTGCTGTTACATCATTTCTGAAGGCTGCAAATTTTGAGTAAAAAACTTGGCTGCATGTTTTGGTATGCTGTCCTTTAGTTCCTTATCAAAGTATTGTTTGAAAGGCTGGCTCCACAGGATGCTGTACTGTTCATACTTGTGTTGATATTCTTCCTGTGATTCTGAATTCAACAGTAGTGCAATGTGGTCTTTTAAAACCTTAAGATCATTGTTATTCCTTCCATGCTTTTTAATCCAAGTGCTGACATCTCTCATAATATGATTTCTGCAATATACATTTGGGATTTGTGGGAAGTTCTTTTGCAAAGGCTGCACAATGCCCTTTCTCTATCAGTCACAAATGGTATGTTCTTCATATTATCTGGACTCAATTTTGTAAGTATTTCACACAGGAAATCTTGATGATATGACATAAATTTCTTCTTATGAAGCAGGAAAGCCAAAGGGAATACTGGATCACCTTTCAATGTGATATTTCTCATCACTATGGGAGACAAATAGAAATCCCCAAGTTTAAAGGTAGTATCATATGAGACAAGCTGGGGTAAGCTATCATCCTCACTGGATAAGGAAAGAAGAGCACACGCTTGTTTTATGAGGTCTGGATGTCCAAATGAGATAGTGAGGTCAGGCAGCAGCATAAATTTGGTGACAAATGAATCAAGATGGACAGAAAGTTCCACAATGCTAAACACTTCATCATTGCTGATGCGTTTTTTTCTGTTTCTGCCTGTATGACACATTTTGTACCTGTTTGAGATTTACTAAACGATCAACAGGCATATACTTGATGGAAGCATCCTGAGATTTTGTGCTTTGCAGATGTTTGTACACCTTAATTGGCTCTTTGTGTAACTCAAATGCACTTTCCACTTCCTCAAACACCTGTCTCATCGTGCCTACAAAAGGCTTGTTGGAAGATTTCCTATTTCCATGACATGAAGGCTGGTACAAGCTTTCATCACCTAGGTAATGGATAACATACCGTGGCCTAGAATCTCTTAGCTCCCTTAAGCAATACACATGCTTTGTAAAACTAGCCAATGAGTCTTTCCTGAAACCATTTGGGTCTTTCAGATAATAATACCTTTTAAGCACAGATGGTGGATGTTTACATCCACGATGGAAGTTTGACCCTTTTGATATCCATCTGTACTGATCAAAGCGGAAATCAAGGTGGTGTTTCGGTTCAGAGGAACAGGGACAATATACATATACCTCACCTCCCTTTGGTAGCACAGGTGGCAATGTGATTATCCTGCTTTCATCAAGATCTTCTTTTCTCAAAATCAGAAGCACTTCATCCAGTGTAAGCTGGGTCCTCCGATCAGTAATATATGGCTGGCATTCTAAACGTATACCCATGTGTGTCTCAGTTGCCATTTTAGTAAGACAGAAGTACAGCAAACTCAAACCACCAATCTTTACTGTGAAACACGATCAAATAGATGACCAAAGAACTCCTAGTCAGACCTCAGAGGGAACTTTCTATCATTTGCTTTCAGTTTCTGTTTCTCAGATTGGTTTAGCCCAGAAGGGGCCAAGTGAATGAATGGAATTTAGACTAGTGCTACTGTATTCTAGCAGGTCTTCTAAATATCCATTTGAGATCTGATCGGCTGTGTAGATTTTTAAAACTGTTCATTTGTCAGAATCTGTCCCACCATACAGGATTGTCACGATGTAAGGTGGTTATTGAATGTGTTGGAATATTATGAAGCACACCCAGAAAAAGAAATGGTGATGATTTTTATAGATGCAGAGAAGACCTTTGACAACCTGGACTGGATGTTTATAATAGAAACATTTAAGAAGGTTAAAGCGGGAGAGCAATTCATCCAAACAATTCAAGCCATTTATTCAAAGCAAAGAGCAGCAGTTATGGTAAATGGGGAACGGACTGAGCAATTTCAGATACAGAAAGGTACGAGGCAAGGCTGTCCCCTATCACCGCTGTTATATATCTTTGCTCTGGAGGTGGTAACAGAGGAGATAAGACAGAATCCAGATGTGAAGGGCCTGAATATGCAAGGAGAACAATACAAACTATTGGCCTATGCAGATGATCTTGCGTTTATATTGGAGGAACCCAGATTATCAATTACGGAGTTGAATAAGATATTGAAAGACTATGGGCAAGTGGCAGGATTAAAGATAAATCTGGCTAAGACAAAAATTTTAACTAAAAACATGACACTGGAACAGAGAGAGTGTCTACAAGAAGAATCGGGATATAAACTCTGTACGAAGGTAAAATATTTAGGAATTAAATTGATGAACAGGTGCAGTTCGTTACAAGAAGATAATTATAAAGAACTATTGAGAGCAACGAAACAAGATTTGGAAAAATGGAAAAATTTAAAGTTTTCACTAATGGGAAGAATTGCTTTGATAAAGATGAATATTTTACCAAGATGGATATTCTTGTTTCAAATGATTCCTGTTTTGAAGAGCTTGGCAATTTTGAAAGAGTTGGAGCAAATTACCACTAAGTTTGTCTGGCAGAGGAAGAGAGCAAGAATTAGGCTCAAAGCATTACAAGACTCGAAAGAAAGAGGAGGGTTTGGTTTACCTAATTGGACATTGTATTATAAAACCGGAGCTTTGGCATGGATGAAGGAATGGGTAATGCTGGAAGATAGAAGACTTTTAAAGTTGGAAGGCCACGACCTTTTGGAAGGCTGGCACACTTTTCTGTGGGATGAGAAAGTGGCATCAAGAAAATATTTTAGACAATACTGGATATGAGATGCACTCTGTAGAGTATGGGAGACTATCCGGAGGAGGTGGTTTACCAAAACCTCAAGGCTGGTAGCCCCGGTTGAAGCAGTGACTTTACCTAGGTTGTATTGTGAAAATCCCCCACCAAGATATCTGGACATTATAAATGCAAAGGGGGAGTTGGAATTGGATGAGGATATCAGTTGGTGGCACAAAGTTCAGATTCAATCAAGGTATAAAAGAGATAAGAAAATAGGGTTTGAGAAGACATTAACAGATTTAGAAAAAATACTTTATGAGCTGGAAGAGAAGTTTCTTTAAAAAATGTATTCATTGTTGTTGGCTGATTATATGGTAGACGAAATGGTGAAAAGCAATATGATCCAATGGGCGCAGAACTTTGGTTATAACATTGAATTAGATCAGTGGGACCAAATATGGAAAATGAATGTGAAAATAACTAGGGCGGTCTCATATAGAGAAAATATGTATAAAATGTTGTATAGGTGGTATATCACGCTGGATAAGCTGGCAAAATATGATGAGAAATGTTCTAATAAGTGTTGGAAATGTAATGCAAAGACAGGGTAATTGTATCATATGTGGTGGACATGTGAGGTGACAAAAAAGTAGTGGATATGGGTGCATGAAATGACAAAGAAAATTATAAAAGGTACTCTTCTGTTCAAACCAGAGGTGTTGTTGTTGGATATACTTCCAAAAGATGTACAGAGAGAAGAGAGATACTTGATAATATATATAATGACTGTGGCTAGGATTCTGTATGCGAAATATTGGCGATCCACGGTGGTACCAACCAAACAAGAGTTGATTGAGAAGATAATGGAAGCAGCAGAAATGGATAAATTGACTTTGATGATAAAAGGACATGATGAATCAGCCTTCATAAATACGTGGCAACGCTTCTATGAGTGGTATGATCAGAGAGGGAAGGATGGAGAGAAATAATAAGTATTGAGTATTATTAACCCTATATGTTAAATTAGAAGTGGATAAGGTAGAAAGATAGTATTTGAGGATACAGAAGTAGAAGATTATTAGTAACAAGGGGCGGCAAGGTAGGAGGAAATTTAAACGGATGGAGTGTTATAAAAATTGTAACCCTCCGTGAATGTTAAATGTGGTATGTTGTGTTTTGTGTGTAGTCTTAATGTATTGTGTGTTTGTAGTGTAATGTTGTAACGTTCTTGTCTAAAAAAAAAAAAAAAAAATACCTCTTTTAGGGGCGCTTAAAAAAAAAAAGGATTGTCACGATGTGACTGAAGGTATGCTGTGGCCATCCGTTCCTGGTTAGCTCCACCTCCTGCAGCAGACATTTTTCATCTGCATTCAGCACACTGTATCAGAATTACAAAGGTGCCGCAGGCTCAAAAAGGTTGGGGACCCCCAACCTAGACTACAGGTTGGGATATTTCACAGAGACCATGGAGGGGGTTCTCTGGGTCAGTGGTCAAAAGAGTAGACAACAGTGTGCAAAGAACTCAGGCAGAGTGTGACATGGAAAAGGAACATAGTGATAAAGAAGGCAGCAGAACTGGACACCGGAACTGGTAGAGGGAGAAGGCAAGGGCAAGATTTATAATTGACAATGGAGGAGGCGGCTCCCATCAACCTCGTGAATTTGTAAGGAAAAAAAGCAGCAGAGATGGAGGTAATCTGGTGATACCTACACACATTCCAGAAATATTTAAATGTAAAGTATTTCACTCTACACTTTACAAATCCAGTTGCACAGAACTGCCTGTACACCCAGGGTCTCTCCTTCCACTCTGGAGTCTGTCATTCCAGGCCCATAAGACTCCTGCTACTTCGAGGGACTGTCAATCCACGCTGGAGCCTGTCATTCCTTTCCCAGAATACTCTCAGGGGCAGTCATTCCACTTAGTGGTCTCCCATTCGAGTTCCAGAACACTCCTATCACCCCCTGGGACAGTCATTCCACTCCAAGACCACTCCGGCTACCACCACGGGCTGTCATTCCACTCTGGGGCCTGTCATTATAGTCACAGAACATTCCTACTACCCCCAGGGGCTGTCATTCCACTCTAGGGCCTGTCATTCCAGTCCCAGAACACTCCTGCTACCCCCAGGGGCTGTCATTCCACTCTAGGGCCTGTCATTCCAGTCCCAGAACACTCCTGCTACCCCCAAGGGGATGTCATTCCACTCCCTGGTCTCTCATTCCATTCCCAGAACAGTCCTGCTCCACCTTGGGGCTGTCATTCCACTGAGTGGTCCCTCATTCCAGGCCCCGAACACTCCTGTAGCACCCTGGGCCTGTCATTCCACTCTGGGACATGTCATTCCAGTCCCAGAACTCTCCTGCTGCACCCAGGGGCTGTCATTCCACTCTGGGACATGTCATTCCAGTCCCAGAACACTCCTGGAGCACCCTGGGGCTGTCATTCCACTCTGGGACATGTCATTCCAGTCCCAGAACTCTCCTGCTGCACCCTGGGGCTCTCATTCCACTCTGGGACATGTCATTCCAGTCCCAGAACACTCCTGGAGCACCCTGGGGCTGTCATTCCACTCTGGGACATGTCATTCCAGTCCCAGAACACTCCTGCTGCCCCCAAGGGGATGTCATTCCACTTTGGGGACATGTCATTCCAGTCCCAGAACACTTCTGGTGCACCCTGGGGCTGTCATTCCACTCCGTGGCCTCTCATTCCTGTCCCTGCACTCTCCTGCTGCACCCTGGGGCTGTCATTCCACTCTGGGACATGTCATTCCATTCCCAGAACACTCCTGGAGCACCCTGGGGCTGTAATTCCACTCTGGGACATGTCATTCCAGTCCCAGAACTCTCCTGCTGCACCCTGGGGCTGTCATTCCACTCTGGGACATGTCATTCCAGTCCCAGAACACTCCTGCTGCACCCTGGGGCTGTCATTCCACTCCGTGGCCTCTCTTTCCTGTCCCTGCACTCTCCTGCTGCACCCTGGGGCTGTCATTCCCACTCCGTGGCCTCTCATTTCTGTCCCTGCACACTCCTGGAGCACCCTGGGGCTGTCATTCCACTCTGGGACATGTCATTCCAGTGCCAGAACACTTCTGGAGCACCCTGAGGCTGTCATTCCACTTCGTGGCCTCTCCTTCCTGCACCTGCACTCTCCTGCTGCACGCTGGGGCTGTCATTCCACTCCGTGGCCTCTCCTTCCTGTCCCTGCACTCTCCTTCTGCACCATGGGGCTGTCATTCCACTCTGTGGCCTCTCATTCCTGTCCCTGCACTCTCCTGTTGCACCCTGGGGCTGTCATTCCACTCTGGGACATGTCATTCCAGTCTCCAGACACTCCTTTCGCACATTGGGGCTGTCATTCCACTCCGTGGCCTCTCATTACTGTCCCTGCACACTCCTGCTGCACCCTGGGGCTGTCATTCCACTCTGGGACATGTCATTCCAGTCCCAGAACACTCCTGGAGCACCCTGGGGCTGTCATTCCACTCTGGGACATGTCATTCCAGTCCCAGAACACTGCTGCTGCCCCCAAGGGGCTGTCATTCCACTTTGGGACATGTCATTCCAGTCCCAGAACACTTCTGGTGCATCCTGGGGCTGTCATTCCACTCTGGGACATGTCATTCCAGTCCCAGAACACTCCTGCTGAACCCTGGGGCTGTCATTCCACTCTGTGGCCTCTCATTCCTGTCCCTGCACTCTCCTGTTGCACCCTGGAGCTGTCATACCACTCCGTGGCCTCTCATTCCAGTCCCAGAACACTCCTGCTGCAGCCTGGGGCTGTCATTCCACTCTGGGACATGTCATTCCAGTCACAGAACACTTCTGGTGCACCCTGGGGCTGTCATTCCACTCCGTGGCCTCTCATTCCTGTCCCAGAACACTCCTGGAGCACCCTGGGGCTGTCATTCCACTCTTGGACATGTCATTCCACTCCCAGAACACTCCTGGAGCACCCTGAGGCTGTCATTCCACTCTGGGACATGTCATTCCAGTCCCCGAATACTCCTGCTGCAGCCTGGGGCTGTCATTCCACTCTGGGGCATGTCATTCCAGTCCCAGAACACTTCTGGTGCACCCTGGGGCTGTCATTCCACTCCATGGCCTCTCATTCCTGTCCCACAACACTCCTGGAGCACTCTGGGGCTGTCATTCCACTCTTGGACATGTCATTCCACTCCCAGAACACTCCTGGAGCACCCTGGGGCTGTCATTCCACTCTGGGACATGTCATTCCAGTCCCAGAAAACTTCTGGAGCACCCTGAGGCTGTCATTCCAGTTCGTGGCCTCTCCTTCCTGTTCCTGCACTCTCCTGCTGCACCCTGGGGCTGTCATTCCACTCCGTGGCCTCTCATTCCTCTCCCTGCACTCTCCTGCTGCACCCTGGGTCTGTCATTCCACTCCGTGGCCTCTCATTCCTGTACCTGCACACTCCTGCTACACCCTGGGGCTGTCATTGCACTCTGGGACATGTCATTCCAGTCCCAGAACTCTCCTGCTGCACCCTGGGGCTGTCATTCCACCCTGGGACATGTCATTCCAGTCCCAGAACACTCCTGGAGCACCCTGGGGCTGTCATTCCACTCTGGGACATGTCATTCCAGTCCCCGAACACTCCTGGAACACCCTGGGGCTCTCATTCCACTCTGGGACATGTCATTCCAGTCCCCGAACATTCCTGCAGCACCCTGGGGCTGTCATTCCACTCCGTGGCCTCTCATTCCTGTCCCTACACTCTCCTGTTGCACCCTGGGGCTGTCATTCCACTCCGTGGCCTCTCATTCCAGTCCCAGAAGACTCCTGCTGCAGCCTGGGGCTGTCATTCCACTCTGGGACATGTCATTCCAGTCCCAGAACACTTCCGGTGCACCCTGGGGCTGTCATTCCACTCTTGGACATGTCATTCCACTCCCAGAACACTCCTGGAGCACCCTGGGGCTGTCATTCCACTCTGGGACATGTCATTCCAGTCCCAGAACACTTCCGGAGCACCCTGGGTCTGTCATTCCACTCCGTGGCCTCTCATTCCTGTCCCTGCACACTCCTGCTACACCCTGGGGCTGTCATTCCACTCTGGGACATGTCATTCCAGTCCCGGAACACTCCTGGAGCACCCTGGGGCTGTCATTCCACTCTGGGACATGTCATTCCAGTCCCAGAACACTTCCGGTGCACCCTGGGGCTGTCATTCCACTCTTGGACATGTCATTCCACTCCCAGAACACTGCAGGAGCACCCTGGGGCTGTCATTCCACTCTGGGACATGTCATTCCAGTCCCAGAACACTTCCGGAGCACCCTGGGTCTGTCATTCCACTCCGTGGACTCTCATTCCTGTCCCTGCACACTCGTGCTACACCCTGGGGCTGTCATTCCACTCTGGGACATGTCATTCCAGTCCCGGAACACTCCTGGAGCACCCTGGGGCTGTCATTCCACTCTGGCACATGTCATTCCAGTCCCAGAACACTTCTGGAGCACCCTGAAGCTGTCATTCCACTTTGTGGCCTCTCCTTCCTGTCCCTGCACTCTCCTGCTGCACCCTGGGGCTGTCATTCCACTCCGTGGCCTCTCATTCCTCTCCCTGCACTCTCCTGCTGCACCCTGGGTCTGTCATTCCACTCCATGGCCTCTCATTCCTGTCCCTGCACACTCCTGCTACACCCTGGGGCTGTCATTCCACTCAGTGGCCTCTCATTCCTGTCCCTAAACTCTCCTGCTGCACCCTGGGGCTGTCATTCCACTCCGTGGCCTCTCATTCCTGTCCCTACACTCTCCTGTTGCACCCTGGGGCTGTCATTCCACTCCGTGGCCTCTCATTCCAGTCCCAGAACACTCCTGCTGCAGCCTGGGGCTGTCATTCCACTCTGGGACATGTCATTCCAGTCCCAGAACACTTCCGGTGCACCCTGGGGCTGTCATTCCACTCTTGGACATGTCATTCCACTCCCAGAACACTCCTGGAGCACCCTGGGGCTGTCATTCCACTCTGGGACATGTCATTCCAGTCCCAGAACACTTCCGGAGCACCCTGGGGCTGTCATTCCACTCTTGGACATGTCATTCCACTCCCAGAACACTGCAGGAGCACCCTGGGGCTGTCATTCCACTCTGGGACATGTCATTCCAGTCCCAGAACACTTCCGGAGCACCCTGGGTCTGTCATTCCACTCCGTGGCCTCTCATTCCTGTCCCTGCACACTCCTGCTACACCCTGGGGCTGTTATTCCACTCTGGGACATGTCATTCCAGTCCCAGAACACTCCTGGAGCACCCTGGGGCTGTCATTCCACTCTGGGACATGTCATTCCAGTCCCAGAACACTTCTGGAGCACCCTGAAGCTGTCATTCCACTTTGTGGCCTCTCCTTCCTGTCCCTGCACTCTCCTGCTGCACCCTGGGGCTGTCATTCTACTCTGTGGCCTCTCATTCCTCTCCCTGCACTCTCTTGCTGCACCCTGGGTCTGTCATTCCACTCCGTGGCCTCTCATTCCTGTCCCTGCACACTCCTGCTACACCCTGGGGCTGTCATTCCACTCCGTGGCCTCTCATTCCTGTCCCTGCACTCTCCTGCTGCACCTTGGGGCTGTCATTCCACTCCGTGGCCTCTCATTCCTGTCCCTACACTCTCCTGTTGCACCCTGGGGCTGTCATTCCACTCCGTGGCCTCTCATTCCAGTCCCAGAACACTCCTGCTGCACCCTGGGGCTGTCATTCCACTCTGGGACATGTCATTCCAGTCCCAGAACACTTCCGGTGCACCCTGGGGCTGTCATTCCACTCTTGGACATGTCATTCCACTCCCAGAACACTCCTGGAGCACCCTGGGGCTGTCATTCCACTCTGGGACATGTCATTCCAGTCCCAGAACACTTCCGGAGCACCCTGAGGCTGTCATTCCACTTCGTGGCCTCTCCTTCCTGTCCCTGCACTCTCCTGCTGCACCCTGGGGCTGTCATTCCACTCCATGGCCTCTCATTCCTCTCCCTGCACTCTCCTGCTGCACCCTGGGTCTGTCATTCCACTCCGTGGCCTCTCATTCCTCTCCCTGCACACTCCTGCTACACCCTGGGGCTGTCATTCCACTCTGGGACATGTCATTCCAGTCCTAGAACACTCCTGGAGCACCCTGAGGCTGTCATTCCACTTCGTGGCCTCTCCTTCCTGTCCCTGCACTCTCCTGCTGCACCCTGGGGCTGTCATTCCACTCCGTGGCCTCTCATTCCTCTCCCTGCACTCTCCTGCTGCACCCTGGGGCTGTCATTCCACTCCGTGGCCTCTCATTCCTGTCCCTGCACACTCCTGCTACACCCTGGGGCTGTCATTCCACTCTGGGACATGTCATTCCAGTCCCAGAACACTCCTGGAGCACCCTGGGGCTGTCATTCCACTCTGGGACATGTCATTCCAGTCCCAGAACACTCCTGGAGCACCCTGGGGCTGTCATTCCACTCTGGGACATGTCATTCCAGTCCCAGAACACTCCTGGAGCACCCTGGGGCTGTCATTCCACTCTGGGACATGTCATTCCAGTCCCAGAACACTTCTGGAGCACCCTGAAGCTGTCATTCCACTTTGTGGCCTCTCCTTCCTGTCCCTGCACTCTCCTGCTGCACCCTGGGGCTGTCATTCCACTCCGTGGCCTCTCATTCCTCTCCCTGCACTCTCCTGCTGCACCCTGGGTCTGTCATTCCACTCCGTGGCCTCTCATTCCTGTCCCTGCACACTCCTGCTACACCCTGGGGCTGTCATTCCACTCCGTGGCCTCTCATTCCTGTCCCTAAACTCTCCTGCTGCACCCTGGGGCTGTCATTCCACTCCGTGGCCTCTCATTCCTGTCCCTACACTCTCCTGTTGCACCCTGGGGCTGTCATTCCACACCGTGGCCTCTCATTCCAGTCCCAGAACACTCCTGCTGCAGCCTGGGGCTGTCATTCCACTCTGGGACATGTCATCCCAGTCCCAGAACACTTCCGGTGCACCCTGGGGCTGTCATTCCACTCTTGGACATGTCATTCCACTCCCAGAACACTCCTGGAGCACCCTGGGGCTGTCAATCCACTCTGGGACATGTCATTCCAGTCCCAGAACACTTCCGGAGCACCCTGGGGCTGTCATTCCACTCTTGGACATGTCATTCCAGTCCCAGAACACTCCTGGAACACCCTGGGGCTGTCATTCCACTCTGGGACATGTCATTCCAGTCCCAGAACACTTCTGGAGCACCCTGAAGCTGTCATTCCACTTTGTGGCCTCTCCTTCCTGTCCCTGCACTCTCCTGCTGCACCCTGGGGCTGTCATTCTACTCCGTGGCCTCTCATTCCTCTCCCTGCACTCTCTTGCTGCACCCTGGGTCTGTCATTCCACTCCGTGGCCTCTCATTCCTGTCCCTGCACACTCCTGCTACACCCTGGGGCTGTCATTCCACTCCGTGGCCTCTCATTCCTGTCCCTGCACTCTCCTGCTGCACCCTGGGGCTGTCATTCCACTCCGTGGCCTCTCATTCCTGTCCCTGCACTCTCCTGCTGCACCCTGGGGCTGTCATTCCACTCCGTGGCCTCTCATTCCAGTCCCAGAACACTCCTGCTGCAGCCTGGGGCTGTCATTCCACTCTGGGACATGTCATTCCAGTCCCAGAACACTTCCGGTGCACCCTGGGGCTGTCATTCCACTCTTGGACATGTCATTCCACTCCCAGAACACTCCTGGAGCACCCTGGGGCTGTCATTCCACTCTGGGACATGTCATTCCAGTCCCAGAACACTTCCGGAGCACCCTGAGGCTGTCATTCCACTTCGTGGCCTCTCCTTCCTGTCCCTGCACTCTCCTGCTGCACCCTGGGGCTGTCATTCCACTCCATGGCCTCTCATTCCTCTCCCTGCACTCTCCTGCTGCACCCTGGGTCTGTCATTCCACTCCGTGGCCTCTCATTCCTGTCCCTGCACACTCCTGCTACACCCTGGGGCTGTCATTCCACTCTGGGACATGTCATTCCAGTCCCAGAACACTCCTGGAGCACCCTGAGGCTGTCATTCCACTTCGTGGCCTCTCCTTCCTGTCCCTGCACTCTCCTGCTGCACCCTGGGGCTGTCATTCCACTCCGTGGCCTCTCATTCCTCTCCCTGCACTCTCCTGCTGCACCCTGGGGCTGTCATTCCACTCCGTGGCCTCTCATTCCTGTCCCTGCACACTCCTGCTACACCCTGGGGCTGTCATTCCACTCTGGGACATGTCATTCCAGTCCCAGAACACTCCTGGAGCACCCTGGGGCTGTCATTCCACTCTGGGACATGTCATTCCAGTCCCAGAACACTCCTGGAGCACCCTGAGGCTGTCATTCCACTTCGTGGCCTCTCCTTCCTGTCCCTGCACTCTCCTGCTGCACCCTGGGGCTGTCATTCCACTCCGTGGCCTCTCATTCCTCTCCCTGCACTCTCCTGCTGCACCCTGGGGCTGTCATTCCACTCCGTGGCCTCTCATTCCTGTCCCTGCACACTCCTGCTACACCCTGGGGCTGTCATTCCACTCTGGGACGTGTCATTCCAGTCCCAGAACACTCCTGGAGCACCCTGGGGCTGTCATTCCACTCTGGGACATGTCATTCCAGTCCCAGAACACT